>JAEFBJ010000048.1:0-19782 GCA_019202805.1 Arabidopsis suecica
GTTTTGGAGCTTCTAAACGGAAAAACACTACTTTAGCTTTTGGGATCCGGTTGCGGTTCTAGTTCTTATACCCAATCATAAACACGAGATCTAGTCATATTTGACTCCAAAAACACTAACCAAGCTTCTTATTGCTTCTCAAATCTTTGTGGGTGTGGCCGAAGTCCTATGAGTTTTCGGTTTTGGAGCTTCTAAACGGAAAAACACTACTTTAGCTTTTGGGATCCGGTTGCGGTTCTAGTTCTTATACCCAATCATAAACACGAGATCTAGTCATATTTGACTCCAAAAACACTAACCAAGCTTCTTATTGCTTCTCAAATCTTTGTGGGTGTGGCCGAAGTCCTATGAGTTTTCGGTTTTGGAGCTTCTAAACGGAAAAACACTACTTTAGCTTTTGGGATCCGGTTGCGGTTCTAGTTCTTATACCCAATCATAAACACGAGATCTAGTCATATTTGACTCCAAAAACACTAACCAAGCTTCTTATTGCTTCTCAAATCTTTGTGGGTGTGGCCGAAGTCCTATGAGTTTTCGGTTTTGGAGCTTCTAAACGGAAAAACACTACTTTAGCTTTTGGGATCCGGTTGCGGTTCTAGTTCTTATACCCAATCATAAACACGAGATCTAGTCATATTTGACTCCAAAAACACTAACCAAGCTTCTTATTGCTTCTCAAATCTTTGTGGGTGTGGCCGAAGTCCTATGAGTTTTCGGTTTTGGAGCTTCTAAACGGAAAAACACTACTTTAGCTTTTGGGATCCGGTTGCGGTTCTAGTTCTTATACCCAATCATAAACACGAGATCTAGTCATATTTGACTCCAAAAACACTAACCAAGCTTCTTATTGCTTCTCAAATCTTTGTGGGTGTGGCCGAAGTCCTATGAGTTTTCGGTTTTGGAGCTTCTAAACGGAAAAACACTACTTTAGCTTTTGGGATCCGGTTGCGGTTCTAGTTCTTATACCCAATCATAAACACGAGATCTAGTCATATTTGACTCCAAAAACACTAACCAAGCTTCTTATTGCTTCTCAAATCTTTGTGGGTGTGGCCGAAGTCCTATGAGTTTTCGGTTTTGGAGCTTCTAAACGGAAAAACACTACTTTAGCTTTTGGGATCCGGTTGCGGTTCTAGTTCTTATACCCAATCATAAACACGAGATCTAGTCATATTTGACTCCAAAAACACTAACCAAGCTTCTTATTGCTTCTCAAATCTTTGTGGGTGTGGCCGAAGTCCTATGAGTTTTCGGTTTTGGAGCTTCTAAACGGAAAAACACTACTTTAGCTTTGGGATCCGGTTGCGGTTCTAGTTCTTATACCCAATCATAAACACGAGATCTAGTCATATTTGACTCCAAAAACACTAACCAAGCTTCTTATTGCTTCTCAAATCTTTGTGGGTGTGGCCGAAGTCCTATGAGTTTTCGGTTTTGGAGCTTCTAAACGGAAAAACACTACTTTAGCTTTTGGGATCCGGTTGCGGTTCTAGTTCTTATACCCAATCATAAACACGAGATCTAGTCATATTTGACTCCAAAAACACTAACCAAGCTTCTTATTGCTTCTCAAATCTTTGTGGGTGTGGCCGAAGTCCTATGAGTTTTCGGTTTTGGAGCTTCTAAACGGAAAAACACTACTTTAGCTTTTGGGATCCGGTTGCGGTTCTAGTTCTTATACCCAATCATAAACACGAGATCTAGTCATATTTGACTCCAAAAACACTAACCAAGCTTCTTATTGCTTCTCAAATCTTTGTGGGTGTGGCCGAAGTCCTATGAGTTTTCGGTTTTGGAGCTTCTAAACGGAAAAACACTACTTTAGCTTTTGGGATCCGGTTGCGGTTCTAGTTCTTATACCCAATCATAAACACGAGATCTAGTCATATTTGACTCCAAAAACACTAACCAAGCTTCTTATTGCTTCTCAAATCTTTGTGGGTGTGGCCGAAGTCCTATGAGTTTTCGGTTTTGGAGCTTCTAAACGGAAAAACACTACTTTAGCTTTTGGGATCCGGTTGCGGTTCTAGTTCTTATACCCAATCATAAACACGAGATCTAGTCATATTTGACTCCAAAAACACTAACCAAGCTTCTTATTGCTTCTCAAATCTTTGTGGGTGTGGCCGAAGTCCTATGAGTTTTCGGTTTTGGAGCTTCTAAACGGAAAAACACTACTTTAGCTTTTGGGATCCGGTTGCGGTTCTAGTTCTTATACCCAATCATAAACACGAGATCTAGTCATATTTGACTCCAAAAACACTAACCAAGCTTCTTATTGCTTCTCAAATCTTTGTGGGTGTGGCCGAAGTCCTATGAGTTTTCGGTTTTGGAGCTTCTAAACGGAAAAACACTACTTTAGCTTTTGGGATCCGGTTGCGGTTCTAGTTCTTATACCCAATCATAAACACGAGATCTAGTCATATTTGACTCCAAAAACACTAACCAAGCTTCTTATTGCTTCTCAAATCTTTGTGGGTGTGGCCGAAGTCCTATGAGTTTTCGGTTTTGGAGCTTCTAAACAGGAAAAACACTACTTTAGCTTTTGGGATCCGGTTGCGGTTCTAGTTCTTATACCCAATCATAAACACGAGATCTAGTCATATTTGACTCCAAAAACACTAACCAAGCTTCTTATTGCTTCTCAAATCTTTGTGGGTGTGGCCGAAGTCCTATGAGTTTTCGGTTTTGGAGCTTCTAAACGGAAAAACACTACTTTAGCTTTTGGGATCCGGTTGCGGTTCTAGTTCTTATACCCAATCATAAACACGAGATCTAGTCATATTTGACTCCAAAAACACTAACCAAGCTTCTTATTGCTTCTCAAATCTTTGTGGGTGTGGCCGAAGTCCTATGAGTTTTCGGTTTTGGAGCTTCTAAACGGAAAAACACTACTTTAGCTTTTGGGATCCGGTTGCGGTTCTAGTTCTTATACCCAATCATAAACACGAGATCTAGTCATATTTGACTCCAAAAACACTAACCAAGCTTCTTATTGCTTCTCAAATCTTTGTGGGTGTGGCCGAAGTCCTATGAGTTTTCGGTTTTGGAGCTTCTAAACGGAAAAACACTACTTTAGCTTTTGGGATCCGGTTGCGGTTCTAGTTCTTATACCCAATCATAAACACGAGATCTAGTCATATTTGACTCCAAAAACACTAACCAAGCTTCTTATTGCTTCTCAAATCTTTGTGGGTGTGGCCGAAGTCCTATGAGTTTTCGGTTTTGGAGCTTCTAAACGGAAAAACACTACTTTAGCTTTTGGGATCCGGTTGCGGTTCTAGTTCTTATACCCAATCATAAACACAGATCTAGTCATATTGACTCCAAAAACACTAACAAGCTTACGAAAATTGAACACAAAATATGACCCTTGGCCTTCAAATTTGCGAGATTCTTCTTCTTCTTTAGGATGGGCTGGGCCGAATTGATAATGGGGTTTTGGAAGTGTTACTCAGCCTCATTAAAACCTACTAAGGAAAACCCAATGGGACAAAACCTTAGAAGGGAAAAAGAGTACCCAAGTAACACTTAGCCCATTACCAATTGTCTTGGGCTGTTATCGAAACCAAAGTGGTTTGGATAACTCCGCTTGTGCGCTGATCCAAGTGTCTAAGGAGTCCGCTAACGGCTTGGTTGAGAAGTCTTGTCTTTGAACGAGTCATCGGGCCCGTTGGGTCGCCAAAGCTTCCTCCGCTACATGTTGCTCCCGGCTACGAGCTGTTCCTCGGCTACGAGCTGCTCCGGTGGTTCTAGTTGCGAGTCTTGTTCGCCCATAGTCATATCACGAAGTCCTATGAGTTTTCGGTTTTGGAGCTTCTAAACGGAAAAACACTACTTTAGCTTTTGGGATCCGGTTGCGGTTCTAGTTCTTATACCCAATCATAAACACGAGATCTAGTCATATTTGACTCCAAAAACACTAACCAAGCTTCTTATTGCTTCTCAAATCTTTGTGGGTGTGGCCGAAGTCCTATGAGTTTTCGGTTTTGGAGCTTCTAAACGGAAAAACACTACTTTAGCTTTTGGGATCCGGTTGCGGTTCTAGTTCTTATACCCAATCATAAACACGAGATCTAGTCATATTTGACTCCAAAAACACTAACCAAGCTTCTTATTGCTTCTCAAATCTTTGTGGGTGTGGCCGAAGTCCTATGAGTTTTCGGTTTTGGAGCTTCTAAACGGAAAAACACTACTTTAGCTTTTGGGATCCGGTTGCGGTTCTAGTTCTTATACCCAATCATAAACACGAGATCTAGTCATATTTGACTCCAAAAACACTAACCAAGCTTCTTATTGCTTCTCAAATCTTTGTGGGTGTGGCCGAAGTCCTATGAGTTTTCGGTTTTGGAGCTTCTAAACGGAAAAACACTACTTTAGCTTTTGGGATCCGGTTGCGGTTCTAGTTCTTATACCCAATCATAAACACGAGATCTAGTCATATTTGACTCCAAAAACACTAACCAAGCTTCTTATTGCTTCTCAAATCTTTGTGGGTGTGGCCGAAGTCCTATGAGTTTTCGGTTTTGGAGCTTCTAAACGGAAAAACACTACTTTAGCTTTTGGGATCCGGTTGCGGTTCTAGTTCTTATACCCAATCATAAACACGAGATCTAGTCATATTTGACTCCAAAAACACTAACCAAGCTTCTTATTGCTTCTCAAATCTTTGTGGGTGTGGCCGAAGTCCTATGAGTTTTCGGTTTTGGAGCTTCTAAACGGAAAAACACTACTTTAGCTTTTGGGATCCGGTTGCGGTTCTAGTTCTTATACCCAATCATAAACACGAGATCTAGTCATATTTGACTCCAAAAACACTAACCAAGCTTCTTATTGCTTCTCAAATCTTTGTGGGTGTGGCCGAAGTCCTATGAGTTTTCGGTTTTGGAGCTTCTAAACGGAAAAACACTACTTTAGCTTTTGGGATCCGGTTGCGGTTCTAGTTCTTATACCCAATCATAAACACGAGATCTAGTCATATTTGACTCCAAAAACACTAACCAAGCTTCTTATTGCTTCTCAAATCTTTGTGGGTGTGGCCGAAGTCCTATGAGTTTTCGGTTTTGGAGCTTCTAAACGGAAAAACACTACTTTAGCTTTTGGGATCCGGTTGCGGTTCTAGTTCTTATACCCAATCATAAACACGAGATCTAGTCATATTTGACTCCAAAAACACTAACCAAGCTTCTTATTGCTTCTCAAATCTTTGTGGGTGTGGCCGAAGTCCTATGAGTTTTCGGTTTTGGAGCTTCTAAACGGAAAAACACTACTTTAGCTTTTGGGATCCGGTTGCGGTTCTAGTTCTTATACCCAATCATAAACACGAGATCTAGTCATATTTGACTCCAAAAACACTAACCAAGCTTCTTATTGCTTCTCAAATCTTTGTGGGTGTGGCCGAAGTCCTATGAGTTTTCGGTTTTGGAGCTTCTAAACGGAAAAACACTACTTTAGCTTTTGGGATCCGGTTGCGGTTCTAGTTCTTATACCCAATCATAAACACGAGATCTAGTCATATTTGACTCCAAAAACACTAACCAAGCTTCTTATTGCTTCTCAAATCTTTGTGGGTGTGGCCGAAGTCCTATGAGTTTTCGGTTTTGGAGCTTCTAAACGGAAAAACACTACTTTAGCTTTTGGGATCCGGTTGCGGTTCTAGTTCTTATACCCAATCATAAACACGAGATCTAGTCATATTTGACTCCAAAAACACTAACCAAGCTTCTTATTGCTTCTCAAATCTTTGTGGGTGTGGCCGAAGTCCTATGAGTTTTCGGTTTTGGAGCTTCTAAACGGAAAAACACTACTTTAGCTTTTGGGATCCGGTTGCGGTTCTAGTTCTTATACCCAATCATAAACACGAGATCTAGTCATATTTGACTCCAAAAACACTAACCAAGCTTCTTATTGCTTCTCAAATCTTTGTGGGTGTGGCCGAAGTCCTATGAGTTTTCGGTTTTGGAGCTTCTAAACGGAAAAACACTACTTTAGCTTTTGGGATCCGGTTGCGGTTCTAGTTCTTATACCCAATCATAAACACGAGATCTAGTCATATTTGACTCCAAAAACACTAACCAAGCTTCTTATTGCTTCTCAAATCTTTGTGGGTGTGGCCGAAGTCCTATGAGTTTTCGGTTTTGGAGCTTCTAAACGGAAAAACACTACTTTAGCTTTTGGGATCCGGTTGCGGTTCTAGTTCTTATACCCAATCATAAACACGAGATCTAGTCATATTTGACTCCAAAAACACTAACCAAGCTTCTTATTGCTTCTCAAATCTTTGTGGGTGTGGCCGAAGTCCTATGAGTTTTCGGTTTTGGAGCTTCTAAACGGAAAAACACTACTTTAGCTTTTGGGATCCGGTTGCGGTTCTAGTTCTTATACCCAATCATAAACACGAGATCTAGTCATATTTGACTCCAAAAACACTAACCAAGCTTCTTATTGCTTCTCAAATCTTTGTGGGTGTGGCCGAAGTCCTATGAGTTTTCGGTTTTGGAGCTTCTAAACGGAAAAACACTACTTTAGCTTTTGGGATCCGGTTGCGGTTCTAGTTCTTATACCCAATCATAAACACGAGATCTAGTCATATTTGACTCCAAAAACACTAACCAAGCTTCTTATTGCTTCTCAAATCTTTGTGGGTGTGGCCGAAGTCCTATGAGTTTTCGGTTTTGGAGCTTCTAAACGGAAAAACACTACTTTAGCTTTTGGGATCCGGTTGCGGTTCTAGTTCTTATACCCAATCATAAACACGAGATCTAGTCATATTTGACTCCAAAAACACTAACCAAGCTTCTTATTGCTTCTCAAATCTTTGTGGGTGTGGCCGAAGTCCTATGAGTTTTCGGTTTTGGAGCTTCTAAACGGAAAAACACTACTTTAGCTTTTGGGATCCGGTTGCGGTTCTAGTTCTTATACCCAATCATAAACACGAGATCTAGTCATATTTGACTCCAAAAACACTAACCAAGCTTCTTATTGCTTCTCAAATCTTTGTGGGTGTGGCCGAAGTCCTATGAGTTTTCGGTTTTGGAGCTTCTAAACAGAAAAACACTACTTTAGCTTTTGGGATCCGGTTGCGGTTCTAGTTCTTATACCCAATCATAAACACGAGATCTAGTCATATTTGACTCCAAAAACACTAACCAAGCTTCTTATTGCTTCTCAAATCTTTGTGGGTGTGGCCGAAGTCCTATGAGTTTTCGGTTTTGGAGCTTCTAAACGGAAAAACACTACTTTAGCTTTTGGGATCCGGTTGCGGTTCTAGTTCTTATACCCAATCATAAACACGAGATCTAGTCATATTTGACTCCAAAAACACTAACCAAGCTTCTTATTGCTTCTCAAATCTTTGTGGGTGTGGCCGAAGTCCTATGAGTTTTCGGTTTTGGAGCTTCTAAACGGAAAAACACTACTTTAGCTTTTGGGATCCGGTTGCGGTTCTAGTTCTTATACCCAATCATAAACACGAGATCTAGTCATATTTGACTCCAAAAACACTAACCAAGCTTCTTATTGCTTCTCAAATCTTTGTGGGTGTGGCCGAAGTCCTATGAGTTTTCGGTTTTGGAGCTTCTAAACGGAAAAACACTACTTTAGCTTTTGGGATCCGGTTGCGGTTCTAGTTCTTATACCCAATCATAAACACGAGATCTAGTCATATTTGACTCCAAAAACACTAACCAAGCTTCTTATTGCTTCTCAAATCTTTGTGGGTGTGGCCGAAGTCCTATGAGTTTTCGGTTTTGGAGCTTCTAAACGGAAAAACACTACTTTAGCTTTTGGGATCCGGTTGCGGTTCTAGTTCTTATACCCAATCATAAACACGAGATCTAGTCATATTTGACTCCAAAAACACTAACCAAGCTTCTTATTGCTTCTCAAATCTTTGTGGGTGTGGCCGAAGTCCTATGAGTTTTCGGTTTTGGAGCTTCTAAACGGAAAAACACTACTTTAGCTTTTGGGATCCGGTTGCGGTTCTAGTTCTTATACCCAATCATAAACACGAGATCTAGTCATATTTGACTCCAAAAACACTAACCAAGCTTCTTATTGCTTCTCAAATCTTTGTGGGTGTGGCCGAAGTCCTATGAGTTTTCGGTTTTGGAGCTTCTAAACGGAAAAACACTACTTTAGCTTTTGGGATCCGGTTGCGGTTCTAGTTCTTATACCCAATCATAAACACGAGATCTAGTCATATTTGACTCCAAAAACACTAACCAAGCTTCTTATTGCTTCTCAAATCTTTGTGGGTGTGGCCGAAGTCCTATGAGTTTTCGGTTTTGGAGCTTCTAAACGGAAAAACACTACTTTAGCTTTTGGGATCCGGTTGCGGTTCTAGTTCTTATACCCAATCATAAACACGAGATCTAGTCATATTTGACTCCAAAAACACTAACCAAGCTTCTTATTGCTTCTCAAATCTTTGTGGGTGTGGCCGAAGTCCTATGAGTTTTCGGTTTTGGAGCTTCTAAACGGAAAAACACTACTTTAGCTTTTGGGATCCGGTTGCGGTTCTAGTTCTTATACCCAATCATAAACACGAGATCTAGTCATATTTGACTCCAAAAACACTAACCAAGCTTCTTATTGCTTCTCAAATCTTTGTGGGTGTGGCCGAAGTCCTATGAGTTTTCGGTTTTGGAGCTTCTAAACGGAAAAACACTACTTTAGCTTTTGGGATCCGGTTGCGGTTCTAGTTCTTATACCCAATCATAAACACGAGATCTAGTCATATTTGACTCCAAAAACACTAACCAAGCTTCTTATTGCTTCTCAAATCTTTGTGGGTGTGGCCGAAGTCCTATGAGTTTTCGGTTTTGGAGCTTCTAAACGGAAAAACACTACTTTAGCTTTTGGGATCCGGTTGCGGTTCTAGTTCTTATACCCAATCATAAACACGAGATCTAGTCATATTTGACTCCAAAAACACTAACCAAGCTTCTTATTGCTTCTCAAATCTTTGTGGGTGTGGCCGAAGTCCTATGAGTTTTCGGTTTTGGAGCTTCTAAACGGAAAAACACTACTTTAGCTTTTGGGATCCGGTTGCGGTTCTAGTTCTTATACCCAATCATAAACACGAGATCTAGTCATATTTGACTCCAAAAACACTAACCAAGCTTCTTATTGCTTCTCAAATCTTTGTGGGTGTGGCCGAAGTCCTATGAGTTTTCGGTTTTGGAGCTTCTAAACGGAAAAACACTACTTTAGCTTTTGGGATCCGGTTGCGGTTCTAGTTCTTATACCCAATCATAAACACGAGATCTAGTCATATTTGACTCCAAAAACACTAACCAAGCTTCTTATTGCTTCTCAAATCTTTGTGGGTGTGGCCGAAGTCCTATGAGTTTTCGGTTTTGGAGCTTCTAAACGGAAAAACACTACTTTAGCTTTTGGGATCCGGTTGCGGTTCTAGTTCTTATACCCAATCATAAACACGAGATCTAGTCATATTTGACTCCAAAAACACTAACCAAGCTTCTTATTGCTTCTCAAATCTTTGTGGGTGTGGCCGAAGTCCTATGAGTTTTCGGTTTTGGAGCTTCTAAACGGAAAAACACTACTTTAGCTTTTGGGATCCGGTTGCGGTTCTAGTTCTTATACCCAATCATAAACACGAGATCTAGTCATATTTGACTCCAAAAACACTAACCAAGCTTCTTATTGCTTCTCAAATCTTTGTGGGTGTGGCCGAAGTCCTATGAGTTTTCGGTTTTGGAGCTTCTAAACAGAAAAACACTACTTTAGCTTTTGGGATCCGGTTGCGGTTCTAGTTCTTATACCCAATCATAAACACGAGATCTAGTCATATTTGACTCCAAAAACACTAACCAAGCTTCTTATTGCTTCTCAAATCTTTGTGGGTGTGGCCGAAGTCCTATGAGTTTTCGGTTTTGGAGCTTCTAAACAGAAAAACACTACTTTAGCTTTTGGGATCCGGTTGCGGTTCTAGTTCTTATACCCAATCATAAACACGAGATCTAGTCATATTTGACTCCAAAAACACTAACCAAGCTTCTTATTGCTTCTCAAATCTTTGTGGGTGTGGCCGAAGTCCTATGAGTTTTCGGTTTTGGAGCTTCTAAACGGAAAAACACTACTTTAGCTTTTGGGATCCGGTTGCGGTTCTAGTTCTTATACCCAATCATAAACACGAGATCTAGTCATATTTGACTCCAAAAACACTAACCAAGCTTCTTATTGCTTCTCAAATCTTTGTGGGTGTGGCCGAAGTCCTATGAGTTTTCGGTTTTGGAGCTTCTAAACGGAAAAACACTACTTTAGCTTTTGGGATCCGGTTGCGGTTCTAGTTCTTATACCCAATCATAAACACGAGATCTAGTCATATTTGACTCCAAAAACACTAACCAAGCTTCTTATTGCTTCTCAAATCTTTGTGGGTGTGGCCGAAGTCCTATGAGTTTTCGGTTTTGGAGCTTCTAAACGGAAAAACACTACTTTAGCTTTTGGGATCCGGTTGCGGTTCTAGTTCTTATACCCAATCATAAACACGAGATCTAGTCATATTTGACTCCAAAAACACTAACCAAGCTTCTTATTGCTTCTCAAATCTTTGTGGGTGTGGCCGAAGTCCTATGAGTTTTCGGTTTTGGAGCTTCTAAACGGAAAAACACTACTTTAGCTTTTGGGATCCGGTTGCGGTTCTAGTTCTTATACCCAATCATAAACACGAGATCTAGTCATATTTGACTCCAAAAACACTAACCAAGCTTCTTATTGCTTCTCAAATCTTTGTGGGTGTGGCCGAAGTCCTATGAGTTTTCGGTTTTGGAGCTTCTAAACGGAAAAACACTACTTTAGCTTTTGGGATCCGGTTGCGGTTCTAGTTCTTATACCCAATCATAAACACGAGATCTAGTCATATTTGACTCCAAAAACACTAACCAAGCTTCTTATTGCTTCTCAAATCTTTGTGGGTGTGGCCGAAGTCCTATGAGTTTTCGGTTTTGGAGCTTCTAAACGGAAAAACACTACTTTAGCTTTTGGGATCCGGTTGCGGTTCTAGTTCTTATACCCAATCATAAACACGAGATCTAGTCATATTTGACTCCAAAAACACTAACCAAGCTTCTTATTGCTTCTCAAATCTTTGTGGGTGTGGCCGAAGTCCTATGAGTTTTCGGTTTTGGAGCTTCTAAACGGAAAAACACTACTTTAGCTTTTGGGATCCGGTTGCGGTTCTAGTTCTTATACCCAATCATAAACACGAGATCTAGTCATATTTGACTCCAAAAACACTAACCAAGCTTCTTATTGCTTCTCAAATCTTTGTGGGTGTGGCCGAAGTCCTATGAGTTTTCGGTTTTGGAGCTTCTAAACGGAAAAACACTACTTTAGCTTTTGGGATCCGGTTGCGGTTCTAGTTCTTATACCCAATCATAAACACGAGATCTAGTCATATTTGACTCCAAAAACACTAACCAAGCTTCTTATTGCTTCTCAAATCTTTGTGGGTGTGGCCGAAGTCCTATGAGTTTTCGGTTTTGGAGCTTCTAAACGGAAAAACACTACTTTAGCTTTTGGGATCCGGTTGCGGTTCTAGTTCTTATACCCAATCATAAACACGAGATCTAGTCATATTTGACTCCAAAAACACTAACCAAGCTTCTTATTGCTTCTCAAATCTTTGTGGGTGTGGCCGAAGTCCTATGAGTTTTCGGTTTTGGAGCTTCTAAACGGAAAAACACTACTTTAGCTTTTGGGATCCGGTTGCGGTTCTAGTTCTTATACCCAATCATAAACACGAGATCTAGTCATATTTGACTCCAAAAACACTAACCAAGCTTCTTATTGCTTCTCAAATCTTTGTGGGTGTGGCCGAAGTCCTATGAGTTTTCGGTTTTGGAGCTTCTAAACGGAAAAACACTACTTTAGCTTTTGGGATCCGGTTGCGGTTCTAGTTCTTATACCCAATCATAAACACGAGATCTAGTCATATTTGACTCCAAAAACACTAACCAAGCTTCTTATTGCTTCTCAAATCTTTGTGGGTGTGGCCGAAGTGATAGAATTATCCTAAGATCGGCACTCTTGAGGTTGAGTAAGAGATAGGCTTTGCATCAAAATGATGGGAAGATCACTCGGTGCAAAGGAAGTGGATTGAATGGTCGCACAAAGGTTGCGGAAGGCCTTTGATTTACCGATCTTGATCTCGTCGTTGGATATTACGCACCAAAGAGAAGAACAAGAAAATTGATCTAACTTGAAAGAGTTTTTGATAAAGATTAGATGAGTTTCAAAGAAGTACAAGTGACTTAAATAGAGAAGAGAGAAGAGGAAGAGTTAGTCTTGGAACAAGCTCCAAGACAACTCGGAAATAACAAAGCATTAAAACGAAAATTGAACACAAAATATGACCCTTGGCCTTCAAATTTGCGAGATTCTTCTTCGAAGTCCTATGAGTTTTCGGTTTTGGAGCTTCTAAACGGAAAAACACTACTTTAGCTTTTGGGATCCGGTTGCGGTTCTAGTTCTTATACCCAATCATAAACACGAGATCTAGTCATATTTGACTCCAAAAACACTAACCAAGCTTCTTATTGCTTCTCAAATCTTTGTGGGTGTGGCCGAAGTCCTATGAGTTTTCGGTTTTGGAGCTTCTAAACAGGAAAAACACTACTTTAGCTTTTGGGATCCGGTTGCGGTTCTAGTTCTTATACCCAATCATAAACACGAGATCTAGTCATATTTGACTCCAAAAACACTAACCAAGCTTCTTATTGCTTCTCAAATCTTTGTGGGTGTGGCCGAAGTCCTATGAGTTTTCGGTTTTGGAGCTTCTAAACGGAAAAACACTACTTTAGCTTTTGGGATCCGGTTGCGGTTCTAGTTCTTATACCCAATCATAAACACGAGATCTAGTCATATTTGACTCCAAAAACACTAACCAAGCTTCTTATTGCTTCTCAAATCTTTGTGGGTGTGGCCGAAGTCCTATGAGTTTTCGGTTTTGGAGCTTCTAAACGGAAAAACACTACTTTAGCTTTTGGGATCCGGTTGCGGTTCTAGTTCTTATACCCAATCATAAACACGAGATCTAGTCATATTTGACTCCAAAAACACTAACCAAGCTTCTTATTGCTTCTCAAATCTTTGTGGGTGTGGCCGAAGTCCTATGAGTTTTCGGTTTTGGAGCTTCTAAACGGAAAAACACTACTTTAGCTTTTGGGATCCGGTTGCGGTTCTAGTTCTTATACCCAATCATAAACACGAGATCTAGTCATATTTGACTCCAAAAACACTAACCAAGCTTCTTATTGCTTCTCAAATCTTTGTGGGTGTGGCCGAAGTCCTATGAGTTTTCGGTTTTGGAGCTTCTAAACGGAAAAACACTACTTTAGCTTTTGGGATCCGGTTGCGGTTCTAGTTCTTATACCCAATCATAAACACGAGATCTAGTCATATTTGACTCCAAAAACACTAACCAAGCTTCTTATTGCTTCTCAAATCTTTGTGGGTGTGGCCGAAGTCCTATGAGTTTTCGGTTTTGGAGCTTCTAAACGGAAAAACACTACTTTAGCTTTTGGGATCCGGTTGCGGTTCTAGTTCTTATACCCAATCATAAACACGAGATCTAGTCATATTTGACTCCAAAAACACTAACCAAGCTTCTTATTGCTTCTCAAATCTTTGTGGGTGTGGCCGAAGTCCTATGAGTTTTCGGTTTTGGAGCTTCTAAACGGAAAAACACTACTTTAGCTTTTGGGATCCGGTTGCGGTTCTAGTTCTTATACCCAATCATAAACACGAGATCTAGTCATATTTGACTCCAAAAACACTAACCAAGCTTCTTATTGCTTCTCAAATCTTTGTGGGTGTGGCCGAAGTCCTATGAGTTTTCGGTTTTGGAGCTTCTAAACGGAAAAACACTACTTTAGCTTTTGGGATCCGGTTGCGGTTCTAGTTCTTATACCCAATCATAAACACGAGATCTAGTCATATTTGACTCCAAAAACACTAACCAAGCTTCTTATTGCTTCTCAAATCTTTGTGGGTGTGGCCGAAGTCCTATGAGTTTTCGGTTTTGGAGCTTCTAAACGGAAAAACACTACTTTAGCTTTTGGGATCCGGTTGCGGTTCTAGTTCTTATACCCAATCATAAACACGAGATCTAGTCATATTTGACTCCAAAAACACTAACCAAGCTTCTTATTGCTTCTCAAATCTTTGTGGGTGTGGCCGAAGTCCTATGAGTTTTCGGTTTTGGAGCTTCTAAACGGAAAAACACTACTTTAGCTTTTGGGATCCGGTTGCGGTTCTAGTTCTTATACCCAATCATAAACACGAGATCTAGTCATATTTGACTCCAAAAACACTAACCAAGCTTCTTATTGCTTCTCAAATCTTTGTGGGTGTGGCCGAAGTCCTATGAGTTTTCGGTTTTGGAGCTTCTAAACGGAAAAACACTACTTTAGCTTTTGGGATCCGGTTGCGGTTCTAGTTCTTATACCCAATCATAAACACGAGATCTAGTCATATTTGACTCCAAAAACACTAACCAAGCTTCTTATTGCTTCTCAAATCTTTGTGGGTGTGGCCGAAGTCCTATGAGTTTTCGGTTTTGGAGCTTCTAAACGGAAAAACACTACTTTAGCTTTTGGGATCCGGTTGCGGTTCTAGTTCTTATACCCAATCATAAACACGAGATCTAGTCATATTTGACTCCAAAAACACTAACCAAGCTTCTTATTGCTTCTCAAATCTTTGTGGGTGTGGCCGAAGTCCTATGAGTTTTCGGTTTTGGAGCTTCTAAACGGAAAAACACTACTTTAGCTTTTGGGATCCGGTTGCGGTTCTAGTTCTTATACCCAATCATAAACACGAGATCTAGTCATATTTGACTCCAAAAACACTAACCAAGCTTCTTATTGCTTCTCAAATCTTTGTGGGTGTGGCCGAAGTCCTATGAGTTTTCGGTTTTGGAGCTTCTAAACGGAAAAACACTACTTTAGCTTTTGGGATCCGGTTGCGGTTCTAGTTCTTATACCCAATCATAAACACGAGATCTAGTCATATTTGACTCCAAAAACACTAACCAAGCTTCTTATTGCTTCTCAAATCTTTGTGGGTGTGGCCGAAGTCCTATGAGTTTTCGGTTTTGGAGCTTCTAAACGGAAAAACACTACTTTAGCTTTTGGGATCCGGTTGCGGTTCTAGTTCTTATACCCAATCATAAACACGAGATCTAGTCATATTTGACTCCAAAAACACTAACCAAGCTTCTTATTGCTTCTCAAATCTTTGTGGGTGTGGCCGAAGTCCTATGAGTTTTCGGTTTTGGAGCTTCTAAACGGAAAAACACTACTTTAGCTTTTGGGATCCGGTTGCGGTTCTAGTTCTTATACCCAATCATAAACACGAGATCTAGTCATATTTGACTCCAAAAACACTAACCAAGCTTCTTATTGCTTCTCAAATCTTTGTGGGTGTGGCCGAAGTCCTATGAGTTTTCGGTTTTGGAGCTTCTAAACGGAAAAACACTACTTTAGCTTTTGGGATCCGGTTGCGGTTCTAGTTCTTATACCCAATCATAAACACGAGATCTAGTCATATTTGACTCCAAAAACACTAACCAAGCTTCTTATTGCTTCTCAAATCTTTGTGGGTGTGGCCGAAGTCCTATGAGTTTTCGGTTTTGGAGCTTCTAAACGGAAAAACACTACTTTAGCTTTTGGGATCCGGTTGCGGTTCTAGTTCTTATACCCAATCATAAACACGAGATCTAGTCATATTTGACTCCAAAAACACTAACCAAGCTTCTTATTGCTTCTCAAATCTTTGTGGGTGTGGCCGAAGTCCTATGAGTTTTCGGTTTTGGAGCTTCTAAACGGAAAAACACTACTTTAGCTTTTGGGATCCGGTTGCGGTTCTAGTTCTTATACCCAATCATAAACACGAGATCTAGTCATATTTGACTCCAAAAACACTAACCAAGCTTCTTATTGCTTCTCAAATCTTTGTGGGTGTGGCCGAAGTCCTATGAGTTTTCGGTTTTGGAGCTTCTAAACGGAAAAACACTACTTTAGCTTTTGGGATCCGGTTGCGGTTCTAGTTCTTATACCCAATCATAAACACGAGATCTAGTCATATTTGACTCCAAAAACACTAACCAAGCTTCTTATTGCTTCTCAAATCTTTGTGGGTGTGGCCGAAGTCCTATGAGTTTTCGGTTTTGGAGCTTCTAAACAGGAAAAACACTACTTTAGCTTTTGGGATCCGGTTGCGGTTCTAGTTCTTATACCCAATCATAAACACGAGATCTAGTCATATTTGACTCCAAAAACACTAACCAAGCTTCTTATTGCTTCTCAAATCTTTGTGGGTGTGGCCGAAGTCCTATGAGTTTTCGGTTTTGGAGCTTCTAAACGGAAAAACACTACTTTAGCTTTTGGGATCCGGTTGCGGTTCTAGTTCTTATACCCAATCATAAACACGAGATCTAGTCATATTTGACTCCAAAAACACTAACCAAGCTTCTTATTGCTTCTCAAATCTTTGTGGGTGTGGCCGAAGTCCTATGAGTTTTCGGTTTTGGAGCTTCTAAACGGAAAAACACTACTTTAGCTTTTGGGATCCGGTTGCGGTTCTAGTTCTTATACCCAATCATAAACACGAGATCTAGTCATATTTGACTCCAAAAACACTAACCAAGCTTCTTATTGCTTCTCAAATCTTTGTGGGTGTGGCCGAAGTCCTATGAGTTTTCGGTTTTGGAGCTTCTAAACGGAAAAACACTACTTTAGCTTTTGGGATCCGGTTGCGGTTCTAGTTCTTATACCCAATCATAAACACGAGATCTAGTCATATTTGACTCCAAAAACACTAACCAAGCTTCTTATTGCTTCTCAAATCTTTGTGGGTGTGGCCGAAGTCCTATGAGTTTTCGGTTTTGGAGCTTCTAAACAGGAAAAACACTACTTTAGCTTTTGGGATCCGGTTGCGGTTCTAGTTCTTATACCCAATCATAAACACGAGATCTAGTCATATTTGACTCCAAAAACACTAACCAAGCTTCTTATTGCTTCTCAAATCTTTGTGGGTGTGGCCGAAGTCCTATGAGTTTTCGGTTTTGGAGCTTCTAAACGGAAAAACACTACTTTAGCTTTTGGGATCCGGTTGCGGTTCTAGTTCTTATACCCAATCATAAACACGAGATCTAGTCATATTTGACTCCAAAAACACTAACCAAGCTTCTTATTGCTTCTCAAATCTTTGTGGGTGTGGCCGAAGTCCTATGAGTTTTCGGTTTTGGAGCTTCTAAACGGAAAAACACTACTTTAGCTTTTGGGATCCGGTTGCGGTTCTAGTTCTTATACCCAATCATAAACACGAGATCTAGTCATATTTGACTCCAAAAACACTAACCAAGCTTCTTATTGCTTCTCAAATCTTTGTGGGTGTGGCCGAAGTCCTATGAGTTTTCGGTTTTGGAGCTTCTAAACGGAAAAACACTACTTTAGCTTTTGGGATCCGGTTGCGGTTCTAGTTCTTATACCCAATCATAAACACGAGATCTAGTCATATTTGACTCCAAAAACACTAACCAAGCTTCTTATTGCTTCTCAAATCTTTGTGGGTGTGGCCGAAGTCCTATGAGTTTTCGGTTTTGGAGCTTCTAAACGGAAAAACACTACTTTAGCTTTTGGGATCCGGTTGCGGTTCTAGTTCTTATACCCAATCATAAACACGAGATCTAGTCATATTTGACTCCAAAAACACTAACCAAGCTTCTTATTGCTTCTCAAATCTTTGTGGGTGTGGCCGAAGTCCTATGAGTTTTCGGTTTTGGAGCTTCTAAACGGAAAAACACTACTTTAGCTTTTGGGATCCGGTTGCGGTTCTAGTTCTTATACCCAATCATAAACACGAGATCTAGTCATATTTGACTCCAAAAACACTAACCAAGCTTCTTATTGCTTCTCAAATCTTTGTGGGTGTGGCCGAAGTCCTATGAGTTTTCGGTTTTGGAGCTTCTAAACGGAAAAACACTACTTTAGCTTTTGGGATCCGGTTGCGGTTCTAGTTCTTATACCCAATCATAAACACGAGATCTAGTCATATTTGACTCCAAAAACACTAACCAAGCTTCTTATTGCTTCTCAAATCTTTGTGGGTGTGGCCGAAGTCCTATGAGTTTTCGGTTTTGGAGCTTCTAAACGGAAAAACACTACTTTAGCTTTTGGGATCCGGTTGCGGTTCTAGTTCTTATACCCAATCATAAACACGAGATCTAGTCATATTTGACTCCAAAAACACTAACCAAGCTTCTTATTGCTTCTCAAATCTTTGTGGGTGTGGCCGAAGTCCTATGAGTTTTCGGTTTTGGAGCTTCTAAACGGAAAAACACTACTTTAGCTTTTGGGATCCGGTTGCGGTTCTAGTTCTTATACCCAATCATAAACACGAGATCTAGTCATATTTGACTCCAAAAACACTAACCAAGCTTCTTATTGCTTCTCAAATCTTTGTGGGTGTGGCCGAAGTCCTATGAGTTTTCGGTTTTGGAGCTTCTAAACGGAAAAACACTACTTTAGCTTTTGGGATCCGGTTGCGGTTCTAGTTCTTATACCCAATCATAAACACGAGATCTAGTCATATTTGACTCCAAAAACACTAACCAAGCTTCTTATTGCTTCTCAAATCTTTGTGGGTGTGGCCGAAGTCCTATGAGTTTTCGGTTTTGGAGCTTCTAAACGGAAAAACACTACTTTAGCTTTTGGGATCCGGTTGCGGTTCTAGTTCTTATACCCAATCATAAACACGAGATCTAGTCATATTTGACTCCAAAAACACTAACCAAGCTTCTTATTGCTTCTCAAATCTTTGTGGGTGTGGCCGAAGTCCTATGAGTTTTCGGTTTTGGAGCTTCTAAACGGAAAAACACTACTTTAGCTTTTGGGATCCGGTTGCGGTTCTAGTTCTTATACCCAATCATAAACACGAGATCTAGTCATATTTGACTCCAAAAACACTAACCAAGCTTCTTATTGCTTCTCAAATCTTTGTGGGTGTGGCCGAAGTCCTATGAGTTTTCGGTTTTGGAGCTTCTAAACGGAAAAACACTACTTTAGCTTTTGGGATCCGGTTGCGGTTCTAGTTCTTATACCCAATCATAAACACGAGATCTAGTCATATTTGACTCCAAAAACACTAACCAAGCTTCTTATTGCTTCTCAAATCTTTGTGGGTGTGGCCGAAGTCCTATGAGTTTTCGGTTTTGGAGCTTCTAAACGGAAAAACACTACTTTAGCTTTTGGGATCCGGTTGCGGTTCTAGTTCTTATACCCAATCATAAACACGAGATCTAGTCATATTTGACTCCAAAAACACTAACCAAGCTTCTTATTGCTTCTCAAATCTTTGTGGGTGTGGCCGAAGTCCTATGAGTTTTCGGTTTTGGAGCTTCTAAACGGAAAAACACTACTTTAGCTTTTGGGATCCGGTTGCGGTTCTAGTTCTTATACCCAATCATAAACACGAGATCTAGTCATATTTGACTCCAAAAACACTAACCAAGCTTCTTATTGCTTCTCAAATCTTTGTGGGTGTGGCCGAAGTCCTATGAGTTTTCGGTTTTGGAGCTTCTAAACGGAAAAACACTACTTTAGCTTTTGGGATCCGGTTGCGGTTCTAGTTCTTATACCCAATCATAAACACGAGATCTAGTCATATTTGACTCCAAAAACACTAACCAAGCTTCTTATTGCTTCTCAAATCTTTGTGGGTGTGCCGAAGTCCTATGAGTTTTTGGTTTTGCAG
>JAEFBJ010000049.1:0-17866 GCA_019202805.1 Arabidopsis suecica
CTTTACTTACACCACAAGATCTTATCCAACGATACGGGACAGACCCCAAAACCTCTTCAGCAACACAACTTATCCAAAAATATGGAGCAGATCCAAAGGCTTCATCTTCTCAAACTCAACCAACCCAACAACCATCTAGTCCAGCACACTCCACAACATCATCAAAATCATCCAAGAAGGAGGAGCTTCAAAAAATGTTCGACGCATTCCTCCAACAAATCGAAGACTCCAACATCGATGCCACAATACAAGATGACGATCCTTATGGCGGTCCTCTAGCCCAAGATCAATATGAAGACCCTCTCTAAAAAAAAAAAAAAAAAAAAAAAAAAAAAAAAAAAAAAAAAAAAAAAAAAAAAAAAAAAAAAAAAAAAAAAAAAAAAAAAAAAAAAAAAAAAAAAACCTAATAATATTGTATATATTGTATTGTATGTAAATTTTATTGCTTATTTTATCTTAACTTTCATCGACGATACAAAATGGTGTTCCAGGCAGCAAGCCCTTTTGATGAAGGCCGTAAGACCGATGGCAAGCCACTATTGTGTCAACGAAGACTGTTTTGGTAGAAAAGGCAAAGATTTAAGTATGTACATTCTAGTAGACTCAGTATATTATTAAAATGTTATTATACTCGAACTAGGTATTATTACTTATTAGTAGTTTTAAATAATATACGGAGTATATACTCTGTATAAAATATTCAAGACAAAAGAAACAAAAGGATCCCACAAGACGTAAGCAATGACATCACGCAAGACGTAAGCAATGACATCACACAAGACGTAAGCAATGAAGTCATCCAAAGATGTCGGCAACGTTAGATCAACGACACGTATCAACACCGCCCGATGGATGACACGCGTCCACGCAACAGCTACTCAACTCCACCTATAAATACAGAAGCAACCTCAAACCGAGGAAGACACGAATTCACAAATCGCTCTCCCTTCTCTCTAAAAACTTCTCTCTAGAAATCTTTTGTTTTCGAGTTTTAAGTTTTAAATTTCAAAGTCTCTATTTGTAAGGATTAAAAATAAAAATAAAATAAATTACTATTCAAGAGTTACTGTAGCAAAAGTACTAGTTCACTTTTACTGTTCAAAGTGAAGCAATATTTAACAAAATAGCAGCATAAGCAATAAATCTCTATTCTTGCTTATGAATGCTATTTTTGTTAAATATTGCGTGAACAGTAAAAGTGAACAGTACTTTTGCTACAGTAACTCTTGAATAGTAATTTATTTTTTATTTTTATTTTTAAATCCTTACAAATAGAGACTTTGAAATTTAAAACTTAAAACTCGAAAACAAAAGATTTCTAGAGAGAAGTTTTTAGAGAGAAGGGAGAGCGATTTGTGAATTCGTGTCTTCCTCGGTTTGAGGTTGCTTCTGTATTTATAGGTGGAGTTGAGTAGCTGTTGCGTGGACGCGTGTCATCCATCGGGCGGTGTTGATACGTGTCGTTGATCTAACGTTGCCGACATCTTTGGATGACTTCATTGCTTACGTCTTGTGTGATGTCATTGCTTACGTCTTGCGTGATGTCATTGCTTACGTCTTGTGGGATCCTTTTGTTTCTTTTGTCTTGAATATTTTATACAGAGTATATACTCCGTATATTATTTAAAACTACTAATAAGTAATAATACCTAGTTCGAGTATAATAACATTTTAATAATATACTGAGTCTACTAGAATGTACATACTTAAATCTTTGCCTTTTCTACCAAAACAGTCTTCGTTGACACAATAGTGGCTTGCCATCGGTCTTACGGCCTTCATCAAAAGGGCTTGCTGCCTGGAACACCATTTTGTATCGTCGATGAAAGTTAAGATAAAATAAGCAATAAAATTTACATACAATACAATATATACAATATTATTAGGTTTTTTTTTTTTTTTTTTTTTTTTTTTTTTTTTTTTTTTTTTTTTTTTTTTTTTTTTTTTTTTTTTTTTTTTTTTTTTTTTTTTTTAGAGAGGGTCTTCATATTGATCTTGGGCTAGAGGACCGCCATAAGGATCGTCATCTTGTATTGTGGCATCGATGTTGGAGTCTTCGATTTGTTGGAGGAATGCGTCGAACATTTTTTGAAGCTCCTCCTTCTTGGATGATTTTGATGATGTTGTGGAGTGTGCTGGACTAGATGGTTGTTGGGTTGGTTGAGTTTGAGAAGATGAAGCCTTTGGATCTGCTCCATATTTTTGGATAAGTTGTGTTGCTGAAGAGGTTTTGGGGTCTGTCCCGTATCGTTGGATAAGATCTTGTGGTGTAAGTAAAGGGATGGATTTGGATACGGCTTTGACTTGGGCTTTTGTTTGAGATGTTATTTGGAAGAGTTTGGCGATGTTGGTTAATGAGCAACGGTTGAGATCATATTTGTCCCACCATTTGATTCGATATTCTCTGACGAGAGAGTAGGGCATTCCGGGTAATAGTAGGGTAAGGTTGTAATGCCATGAACATATCCATGGGATTCCCATGTCTATGTGGAAGGAAATCTTTTTGAATGAGTCGATATCTTGTTTAGGTAAGTGTTTGGAATAAAATGGAAAATTGGTTTTGATGATATCGGTTGGGTAAATTTCATTGGTTGGACCAAACCAGTACCACCATTCGTGGAACCAGCCAGGGACTTGGCTAGGACATTTAGAGTCGAGGGATAGGAACCAGGAGTGGTCAAATGCCCTTAAGCAGAGTGCCCTGAAAAAGGCATTTTGGTAGTCGGTGTATGTGTATCCTTGAATATGGTAACCGGGTTGTGAAAAGGATTTTGTGGTATGGAGATTTAAGAATCCCAAGTCGTGAGGGGATTGGATACGTAGTATTTTGCAGGTAGAGTAGGCTATTTGAGTAGGTTCAGATTTATTTGGATAATGAGTAATCTCAGCAGACTTAGAGTCTACTAGAATGTACTCATAAAAAGTACGGTTTTTGGTTATATTATCTGTTTTATATTGACAATCTTCATAGAAGATTCGTCTGGTAAAGTTTTGAAGCTCTTTTAGGGAAATAGGTTTTGAATAAGAAGTGGTTACAAGGTGTTGTTTTTGTGATTTGAGAAAATAAGCAGCTTTTTCGGTAGAGGATTGGATTGGTTGTTTATCTTTGGTGGATGCCTGGGTGTTTGCATCAGTAGATACTGCCTTTGAATAAGAAAGAGGTGGGTATTCGGCAAGAGCCGAGAAAGTATTTTGAATACTTAAATTCTTTCCTTGCATAGATGGTTGATTCTTGATATAATCTGATGCGGTCATCGGTCTCTTCTTGTCACTCATGTTGATTATCTGTTTGTTGAATACTTGTTTTTCCCTGCAAATATTCTCTAGTTAGAAAGTCTGGTAAAGAATTATTTTCTCCTTTAATATATTGAATATCAAAATCGAATGCAGATAAAATTGCCTGCCATCTAGCAAATATTTGTTTGGATACAAGATTTTTAACATCTTTTTGAAGTATCTCTTTGGCTGATTTACAATCAACTCTTAAAAGAAATTGCTTATTGATTAAGTCATCTTGAAATTTTGAGATACAATTTACTATAGATAAAACTTCTTTTTTAACTGTTGAATAATTTGTCTGGGGTCCAATCCAGACTCCAGAATGAAATCTAATTATGGATTCTTGTTTAGAATTTGGAAGTTTCTGCTTAAGAATACCTCCGTATCCTAATTCTGAGGCATCTGTTTCTACTATCATAAATGCATCAGGGTTAGGAAGTGTTAAACATGGTAATGTTTTAACCTTTTCTTTAATTTGTTTGACAAGATTAGTGTGTTGATTAGTCCAAGGTTTAGGGTTTTTTTGTAATCGTTGATATAGTGGTTGAATAGTTTTCCTGAGATCCGGAAGAAAATCTGAAACATAATTCAAACATCCTAAGAATCTTTGTAATTGTGTTTTATCTCTTAATTCATTTGGAAATTTATCAGCGAATTCTATAGATCTTGAAATTGGTGTTATTGTTCCTTGATAAATATTGTGACCTAAAAATCTTATTTTTGTTTGGAATAGGGACATTTTTTTAGCGGATAGTACTAATCCATGTTTTTTAACTATGTTTAAAAATGTATTTAGATGACTGAGATGTTGGTCTATCGATGTTGAGTATACTAATACATCATCAATATATACTATTGTGAATTTTGAGTAATTATTAAATATATCATTCATTATATGTTGAAATTCGGAAGGTGCATTTTTTAGTCCGAATGGCATTACATTCCATTCATAATGTCCAAATGGTACAGTAAATGCTGTTTTATATTTATCTTTTTCGGCAATTTGTATTTGCCAAAAACCACTTTTCATATCAAATTTTGAATATATTTTTGCATTGTATAACCTTTTTAATAAGTCTCTCTTATTAGGTATTGGATATCTTATCCATTGTAATACATCGTTTAATGGTTTGTAATTAATTACTAGACGTGGTACGCCACGCTCTTTTTCAGCTTGATTATTAACATAAAAGGCAGAACAACTCCAAGGAGATTTAGATGGTCTTATTAATTTTTTCTTTAGTAAATCATCTATTTCTTTTTTACAATGTTCTAGTTGTTCTTTATTCATTTGAATAGGTCTTGCTTTAGTTGGAATATTTTTCTCATTAAAAGTTTTTATATAAGGAAGATCAACAGTATGTTGTTTTCTTTCCCAAAAAGCGTTTGGAATATCTGAACAAACTTGATTTAATAAATCGTTTTCTATTGATTTTATTTTGCTTAAAACATAAGGTGTTTTAAGTTGTTCTTCTATTTTTTTGTAAGTTATTTCTTCTTGTAGAGATTGAATATGTTCTTTTTTATTTTTAATGAGATTTATTGTTTTTTGAATAGTGTTCTGTTGTAAGGTTAAGACTTCTTTTAATTTTATTGGTGATAGAAATTTAAATAGTAGCTTAGCGCCTACTACTTTAGTTATTACCCCTAATTCAGATACTTTAAAAGGATAAATTTGTGTAAAGAAGGGAGTTCCTAAAATTATTTCTTGGGATAAATTCTTTACTAATATAAATTGATTTGTAAAACAGTATCCTTCATTACAAACTTTTGCACAGGGTAATTTGTATTGTACTTTTAAGTTAGTGCCATTGGCTCCACTTAGTTTTTCAGTAGTTTTTTCATAGTATTTTGTTGGTATTATTCCTTCACGGATACAGTTGTAATCGGCACCTGAATCCATTAAGGCTATTACTTCTATTTGGAAATCATATCCTATGTGTAATTTTATTTTTGTATACCATTTTTGATAATTAATTTTATTGATTATCTGGATGTAGTCTTGATTATCTTCATGATTTTCTTTCATTATTAGATTGCTTGATGAAGGTTGATATCTAGAAATATTATTTTCTAATATTGATAATTTTGCATCTATTTTTAATTGATTCAATTCTTGTTTATTTACTGTCATCTGTAACTCTTTTATCTGTGTTTTTAATTGCTTAATTTCATTTTGTAATTCACCAGTGGTGACCTGTTTAAATAAACTCTGCGTAGGATATTTTTCGTATATTTTGTTTAAACTAAACGATTCTTGAGTATCGAATCCGTTTTCTCTAGTTATTATGTCTTTTAGTTTTATCAGATATTGCTTTTTAATTTCTGGGTCGTCTATTTTATCTATTATATCTAGTAAGAATTGTTTATCACTATCTTTTGTTATTACATTAATTAATTTACAATTGCATATTCCGTTACAAGTATGATTTGATGATTCTTGTGATTCTGAAGAAGAATCACTTAAATCTTCAATATCATTTATTGTATTATCGCTATTAGTTTCTTCTGTTTTTTCTGATTCAGAGGTTAGTAATAGTTTGGCTAGTTTATCTTGGATATCGGGTTGGTCTTGAAATATTTCATTTATTTTTTTCTTTATTTTACAGTCAGTGGATTTATGTCCAGGTCTTTTGCAATTCCAGCATATTATTTCATTTTTAGTATTTTTAGAGTATTTTTTATTTTTTGAATAAATCTTGTTTTTTGAGTAATTTTTATTTTTAGAGTAAAATTTATTCATTGGTTTATCATAATTTCTATTTCTATGGAATTGCTTATTTCTTTGTCTATGCTTAATTCTTCTTTCTCTAGATGGTGGATTAAGTTGAGGAAAGCCGTATTGTTCACAAAACGATCCCATTGAAATTTTAAATTTGAATTTATCATTGCGTTTTTTATCACGTTGTTCTTGACATATTGCTAACCCTTGTTTTTTAGTAAATGCAAATAATTGACCGTAAGTTATTGTATCCCAAGGGATTGGTTGTCCTCCTGAATATTCTCTTAATTTGTTAAATACTCTTTCAGAGAAGAAAGATGGTAGTCCAGAGACAAATCTTTCTTTCCAAAATGCTTGATTACAATCATTTCTTTGAAATATGTTTGTAATAAAAATATCTTTATACCATTTAAAATCACTTAATGTTGGACATCTTAAATTGGTTAATATTAATTTTTTGCTTTCTAATTCTTCTTCTGGATTACCAATGAAATGCATAGTTATTGTATGGATTAAAACTTCTACGGCATTTTCTTTTTCTACTTCTTCCCAGGAATTATCGGGGTTATATGTTTTTATTTTTTCAATATGATTAATAATTTTTTCTTGAATGTCCAAGTCTATTGAGTTATCCCACCAAAATTTTAATGCGCCAGTAAAACCAGCTAGTAGCATAATGCAAGTTTGTCTATCAGTTTTTCCTCTAGCTTTATAAGCTAGAGCAGCCATACCCATTTCTTGTAATAGGCTCATTATTTCGTATTCTGATTTACCATCTATATTCCATTCATATAGACCATCTCCAGTATACATACTTGCATTGTATTTATAATGTTCTTCAAATAGAATATCTGGTGGTGAGTGCCTTGAGTAATATGGTTTATTACTTTTGATATTTCGGTTTTTTATTCTGTTTATTTCTTGTTCTTCAATTTCCGAAGATTGACTATCGTCAGCTTCGTCTATATTATTAATAGCATTTTTCCCTCTATCTATATTGTCTAATCTAGTAGAGATAGATTTTAATATTTCATTATCTGCAAATTTAATTTCTCTTTTAAATGGTTTAAACATAGGTGTAGATACTGAACAAAACGGTTTTGGTATTGAATTTTCTTCGTTAATTGTATCCAATTTATTATCTATATTATCAATTTGTTTAGCTATCGTATGCAGTATTTGGCTTTGAAAATTATTCTGTTGATAAATATTTTTTATTTCCTTTTTGGTTACAGTATCATTATCATTTTCGTTAGCCCCGGTCTTGAATGGAACCGCTATAATTTGTCTATTACTTGTTTGTATTTTTAAATCGGTTAATGGTGGATGTATTGAATTAGTTTTTTTACCATCTAATTGTTCCCATGTTTGGCTTAGTGAAGAATTTACATTAATTTCTTTAAATGGATAATTTATTTTATTATTTGTTGAATAATCTTCAAACCATATGAAAAATGGAATATCTATTTCTTTTTCTATCATAAAATCATACCATTTTGTTCTATAATCTATTGTTTGTTGTTTATTAAAAGTTTTGAAATACCATTCTCTTTTTTCTTTATTTTTTAGTGAGTAAAAATCTTCTTTGATGTATTCTTTGTTTATTTCAAAATCTTTTATAATAACATTTATTGATTGAAAATCAGATTGTGTAGGGGACGTTGGGTATATATTAGGTTCAGGTTCTGCTATTGGTGCTTTAAATTTAATTGGTTCATTTTGATTTATATTTTCCGAATCTTCTTCTTTACTAGTTTGACCAGGATAATATTCGGAAAAGGAAGCTCTTGCAGGAGTTCTATATATTGAGCTATTTGAATAATATGAACTAATTCTTGGTGGAGCAGGTTCTCTAAAAGATCCAAATTTTAATAATATTTTTCCATCATTCTGTTCAAATATTTTTGAGATATTTCTTTGTTCAAAATTTCTTGGAGGTTGTGTAATATCTATTTTCCATTGATCTGGGATAGTAATTTCGTTCCATTTTAATTGTTTCGGTGTATATGTAGATGAAGGAGTATCTTTACTATGCATAGCTAGTATTGTTGTTTCCCCTTTATCATCTTGTAGTAAACATCTTGGATTAAATTCTGAATTGGATTGTTTAAAATAAATTCGGTATAAGAGTAGATAACCATGCCGTTCATTTTGGAATTTGACTTCTGGTAAATGAACGTTTAGCACTAATGTGTTGAGTATGGTTGGATCATGAAGACTAACTTGAAAATTAGGTGCGCAATTAAAGTAGACTGCCCCATTACATAAATTTGATTGTACTACACCAAGAAGTGAGTCTTCAAATTTTAGAAGGGTTTTGTCTCTTAATAACATTAAAATGGGTGAATCAATTCCTGTTCTTGATAATGGTTTTATTGCTATTTGAACTAATCCGAGATGAAGATAGTTGAATCCCTTTTGCTTATATTTATCTAGAGCTATCGAAGATAATAATTTAATTTCTTCGAATTCATGTTGTAGAGATATTGTTTGTTCATGTTCTTTTATTGAATAAGCCGTTTTAAAGTCAAATGTTCCGATTTGATATATATGTTCAGCATTAATATGTGGTAAGGAATCCCTTGATATTTCTTTATTAAATGTTGATATTTTTGATATTATTTCTCTTGAGTTTATTGTTGATTTAGAAGTTGATGATTGGCCGGATTTTAACAATTTTCTAAATGAGGATGCCATTTTTAAATTTTTTAAATCAAATACATCTTAGCAAGAGACTAACCTGGTTTACCTTGACACGGCTGCGGTTTACCAACGGTCTTACTGCCTTCCTTCTGAGGTCTTGCTGCCTGGAACACCTTTGGCTTCAATGTCTCGGTAGAAGAGGTCCGTTTCTTTCTAAAAGTTGATTTTAAAATTTAAAATGAAATCCTTATTTTTGAAAACTGAAAATCGATCGTTTTAGCGACTGATACCATAAATCTCTATTCTTGCTTATGAATGCTATTTTTGTTAAATATTGCGTGAACAGTAAAAGTGAACAGTACTTTTGCTACAGTAACTCTTGAATAGTAATTTATTTTTTATTTTTATTTTTAAATCCTTACAAATAGAGACTTTGAAATTTAAAACTTAAAACTCGAAAACAAAAGATTTCTAGAGAGAAGTTTTTAGAGAGAAGGGAGAGCGATTTGTGAATTCGTGTCTTCCTCGGTTTGAGGTTGCTTCTGTATTTATAGGTGGAGTTGAGTAGCTGTTGCGTGGACGCGTGTCATCCATCGGGCGGTGTTGATACGTGTCGTTGATCTAACGTTGCCGACATCTTTGGATGACTTCATTGCTTACGTCTTGTGTGATGTCATTGCTTACGTCTTGCGTGATGTCATTGCTTACGTCTTGTGGGATCCTTTTGTTTCTTTTGTCTTGAATATTTTATACAGAGTATATACTCCGTATATTATTTAAAACTACTAATAAGTAATAATACCTAGTTCGAGTATAATAACATTTTAATAATATACTGAGTGGTGTATTGAATTTTTGGATTTTGTTTTCAATGTCTAAAATCTGGAAGTGATAAAGTAATTATATAAACTTTATGTTTTTTTTTTTTTCTAAACATCTACATATACATTTTTTGCAGCCACTTTGTGAAATAAATCCTTGAGTTGGGATTTATTTACAGTAGCTGCCACTGGTATTTAATAATTGTTTTCGATAATTAGAAAGAAAATCTTTGAATTTAATATTTGACAATCTTCCCAAAATCTCTCCACATTAACTACACAATTAGTTACTAAAATAAAACTTTCAAAATATTTAATATCATTTAATTATTACAAAATTATCATTTTTGATATTGTTTTTCTACATGACTATAACAATTCGATTATAATCATCAAATAGCATTCTATAATCAATATAGAATCATATTTGACTCCAAAAACACTAACCAAGCTTCTTATTGCTTCTCAAATCTTTGTGGGTGTGGCCGAAGTCCTATGAGTTTCCGGTTTTGGAGCTTCTGAACGGAAAAACACTACTTTAGCTTTTGGGATCCGGTTACGGTTCTAGTTCTTATACCCAATCATAAACACGAGATCTAGTCATATTTGACTCCAAAAACACTAACCAAGGTTCTTATTGCTTCTCAAATCTTTGTGGGTGTGGCCGAAGTCCTATGAGTTTTTGGTTTTGGAGCTTCTAAACAGAAAAACACTACTCTAGCTTTTGGGTTCCGGTTGCGGTTCTAGCTCTTATACCCAATCATAAACACAATATAGAATCATATTTGACTCCAAAAACACTAACCAAGCTTCTTATACACATGACATCAAGTCATATTCGACTCCAAAACACTAACCAACCATTTTCTTGCTTCTCAAAGCTTTCATGGTGTAGCCAAAGTCCATATGAGTCTTTGCTTTTGTGTCTTCTAACAAGGATACAATTCTTACGCCTTTAAGATCCGTTTTCGGTTTAAGTTCTTGTACTCAATCATACACATGACATCAAGTCATATTCGACTCCAAAACACTAACCAACCTTCTTCTTGCTTCTCAAAGCTTTCATGGTGTAGCCAAAGTCCGTATGAGTCTTTGGCTTTGTGTCTTCTAACAAGGATACAATTCTTACGCCTTTAACATTCGGTTACGGTTTAAGTTTTTATACTCAATCATACACATGACATCAAGTCATATTCAACTCCAAAACACTAACCAGCCTTCTTCTTGCTTCTCAAAGCTTTTATGGTGTAGCCTAAGTCCATATGAGTCTTTGGCTTTGTGTCTTCTAACAAGGAAACACTACTAGGGTTTTAAGATCGGGTTGCGGTTTAAGTTGTTATACTCAATCATACACATGACATCAAGTCATATTCGACTCCAAAACACTAACATACCTTCTTCTTGCTTCTCAAAGCTTTCATGGTGTAGCCAAAGTCCGTATGAGTCTTTGGCGTTGTGTCTTCTAACAAGGATACAATTCTTACGCCTTTAACATTCGGTTACGGTTTAAGTTCTTATACTCAATCATACACATGACATCAAGTCATATTCGACTCCAAAACACTAACCAACCATTTTCTTGCTTCTCAAAGCTTTCATGGTGTAGCCAAAGTCCATATGAGTCTTTGGCTTTGTGTCTTTTAACAAGGATACAATTCTTAAGCCTTTAAGATCGGGTTGCGGTTTAAGTTCTTATACTCAATCATACACATGACATCAAGTCATATTCGACTCCGAAACACTAACCAACCTTCTTCTTGCTTCTCAAAGCTTTCATGGTGTAGCCAAAGTCCATATGAGTCTTTGGCTTTGTGTCTTCTAAAAAGGAAACCCTACTTAGGCTTTTAAGATCGGGTTGCGGTTTAAGTTGTTATACTCAATCATACACATGACATCAAGTCATATTCGACTCCAAAACACTAACCAACCATTTTCTTGCTTCTCAAAGCTTTCATGGTGTATCCAAAGTCCATATGAGTCTTTGGCTTTGTGTCTTCTAACAAGGATACAATTCTTACGCCTTTAAGATCCATTTTCGGTTTAAGTTCTTATACTCAATCATACACATGACATCAAGTCATATTCGACTCCAAAACACTAACCAACCTTCTTCTTGCTTCTCAAAGCTTTTATGGTGTAGCCTAAGTCCATATGAGTCTTTGGCTTTGTGTCTTCTAACAAGGAAACACTACTTAGGCTTTTAAGATCGGGTTGCGGTTTAAGTTGTTATACTCAATCATACACATGACATCAAGTCATATTCGACTCCAAAACACTAACCAACCTTCTTCTTGCCTCTCAAAGCTTTCATGGTGTAGCCAAAGTTCGTATGAGTCTTTGGCTTTGTGTCTTCTAACAAGGATACAATTCTTACGCATTTAAGATCCGTTTGCGGTTTAAGTTCTTATACTCAATCATACACATGACATCAAGTCATATTCGACACAAAAACATTAACCAACCTTATTCTTGCTTCTCAAAGCTTTCATGGTGTAGCCAAAGTCCATATGAGTCTTTGGCTTTGTGTCTTCTAACAAGGAAACACTACTTAGGCTTTTTAGATCCGGTTGCGGTTTAAGTTGTTATACTCAATAATACACATGACATCAAGTCATATTTGACTCCAAAACACTCACCAACCTTCTTCTTGCTTAACAAATCTTTCATGGTGTAGCCAAAGTCCATATGAGTCTTTGGCTTTGTGTCTTCTAACAAGTATACAATTCTTACGCCTTTAAGATCGGGTTGCGGTTTAAGTTCTTATACTCAATCATACACATGACATCAAGTCATATTCGACTCCAAAACACTAACCAACCTTCTTCTTGCTTCTCAAAGCTTTCATGGTGTAGCCAAAGTCCGTATGAGTCTTTGGCTTTGTGTCTTCTAACAAGGATACAATTCTTACGCCTTTAACATTCGGTTACGGTTTAAGTTCTTATACTCAATCATACACATGACATCAAGTCATATTCGACTCCAAAACACTAAACAACCATTTTCTTGCTTCTCAAAGCTTTCATGGTGTAGCCAAAGTCCATATGAGTCTTTGGCTTTATGTCTTTTAACAAGGATACAATTCTTACGCCTTTAAGATCGGGTTGCGGTTTAAGTTCTTATACTCAATCATAGACATGACATCAAGTCATATTCGACTCCCAAACACTAACCAACCTTCTTCTTGCTTCTCAGTGCTTTCATGGTGTAGCCAAAGTCCGTATAAGTCTTTGGCTTTGTGTCTTCTAACAAGGATACAATTCTTACGCCTTTAACATTCGGTTACGGTTTAAGTTCTTATACTCAATCATACACATGACATCAAGTCATATTCGACTCCAAAACACTAACCAACCTTCTTCTTGCTTCTCAAAGCTTTTATGGTGTAGCCTAAGTCCATATGAGTCTTTGGCTTTGTGTCTTCTAACAAGGAAACACTACTTAGGCTTTTAAGATCGGGTTGCGGTTTAAGTTGTTATACTCAACCATACCCATGACATCAAGTCATATTCGACTCCAAAACACTAACCAACCTTCTTCTTGCCTCTCAAAGCTTTCATGGTGTAGCCAAAGTCCGTATGAGTCTTTGGCTTTGTGTCTTCTAACAAGGATACAATTCTTACGCCTTTAACATTCGGTTACGGTTTAAGTTCTTATACTCAATCATACACATGACATCAAGTCATATTCGACTCCAAAACACTAACTAACCTTCTTCTTGCTTCTCAAAACTTTTATGGTGTAGCCTAAGTCCATATGAGTCTTTGGCTTTGTGTCTTCTAACAAGGAAACACTACTTAGGCTTTTAAGATCGAGTTGCGGTTTAAGTTGTTATACTCAATCATACACATGACATCAAGTCATATTCGACTCCAAAACACTAACCAACCTTCTTCTTGCCTCTCAAAGCTTTCATGGTGTAGCCAAAGTCCGTATGAGTCTTTGGCTTTGTGTCTTCTAACAAGGATACAATTCTTACGCCTTTAACATTCGGTTACGGTTTAAGTTCTTATACTCAATCATACACATGACATCAAGTCATATTCGACTCCAAAACACTAACCAACCTTCTTCTTGCTTCTCAAAACTTTTATGGTGTAGCCTAAGTCCATATGAGTCTTTGGCTTTGTGTCTTCTAACAAGGAAACACTACTTAGGCTTTTAAGATCGAGTTGCGGTTTAAGTTGTTATACTCAATCATACACATGACATCAAGTCATATTCGACTCTAAAACACTAACCAACCTTCTTCTTGCTTCTCAAAGCTTTCATGGTCTAGCCAAAGTCCATATGAGTCTTTGGCTTTGTGTCTTCTAACAAGGATACAATTCTTACGCATTTAAGATCCGTTTGCGGTTTAAGTTCTTATACTCAATCATACACATGACATCAAGTCATATCCGACACAAAAACACTACTAGGGTTTTAAGATCGGGTTGCGGTTTAAGTTGTTATACTCAATCATACACATGACATCAAGTCATATTCGACTCCAAAACACTAACATACCTTCTTCTTGCTTCTCAAAGCTTTCATGGTGTAGCCAAAGTCCGTATGAGTCTTTGGCGTTGTGTCTTCTAACAAGGATACAATTCTTACGCCTTTAACATTCGGTTACGGTTTAAGTTCTTATACTCAATCATACACATGACATCAAGTCATATTCGACTCCAAAACACTAACCAACCATTTTCTTGCTTCTCAAAGCTTTTATGGTGTAGCCAAAGTCCATATGAGTCTTTGGCTTTGTGTCTTTTAACAAGGATACAATTCTTACGCCTTTAAGATCGGGTTGCGGTTTAAGTTCTTATACTCAATCATACACATGACATCAAGTCATATTCGACTCCGCAACACTAACCAACCTTCTTCTTGCTTCTCAAAGCTTTCATGGTGTAGCCAAAGTCCATATGAGTCTTTGGCTTTGTGTCTTCTAAAAAGGAAACCCTACTTAGGCTTTTAAGATCGGGTTGCGGTTTAAGTTGTTATACTCAATCATACACATGACATCAAGTCATATTCGACTCCAAAACTCTAACCAACCATTTTCTTGCTTCTCAAAGCTTTCATGGTGTATCCAAAGTCCATATGAGTCTTCGGCTTTGTGTCTTCTAACAAGGATACAAGTCTTACGCCTTTAAGATCCGTTTTCGGTTTTAGTTCTTATACTCAATCATACACATGACATCAAGTCATATTCGACTCCAAAACACTAACCAACCTTCTTGTTGCTTCTCAAAGCTTTTATGGTGTAGCCTAAGTCCATATGAGTCTTTGGCTTTGTGTCTTCTAACAAGTATACAATTCTTACGCCTTTAAGATCGGGTTGCGGTTTAAGTTCTTATACTCAATCATACACATGACATCAAGTCATATTCGACTCCAAAACACTAACCAACCTTCTTCTTGCTTCTCAAAGCTTTCATGGTGTAGCCAAAGTCCGTATGAGTCTTTGGCTTTGTGTCTTCTAACAAGGATACAATTCTTACGCCTTTAACATTCGGTTACGGTTTAAGTTCTTATACTCAATCATACACATGACATCAAGTCATATTCGACTCCAAAACACTAACCAACCATTTTCTTGCTTCTCAAAGCTTTCATGGTGTAGCCAAAGTCCATATGAGTCTTTGGCTTTATGTCTTTTAACAAGGATACAATTCTTACGCCTTTAAGATCGGGTTGCGGTTTAAGTTCTTATACTCAATCATAGACATGACATCAAGTCATATTCGACTCCGAAACACTAACCAACCTTCTTCTTGCTTCTCAGTGCTTTCATGGTGTAGCCAAAGTCCGTATAAGTCTTTGGCTTCGTGTCTTCTAACAAGGATACAATTCTTACGCCTTTAACATTCGGTTACGGTTTAAGTTCTTATACTCAATCATACACATGACATCAAGTCATATTCGACTCCAAAACACTAACCAACCTTCTTCTTGCTTCTCAAAGCTTTCATGGTGTAGCCAAAGTCCATATGAGTCTTTGGCTTTGTGTCTTCTAAAAAGGAAACCCTACTTAGGCTTTTAAGATCGGGTTGCGGTTTAAGTTGTTATACTCAATCATACACATGACATCAAGTCATATTCGACTCCAAAACTCTAACCAACCATTTTCTTGCTTCTCAAAGCTTTCATGGTGTATCCAAAGTCCATATGAGTCTTCGGCTTTGTGTCTTCTAACAAGGATACAAGTCTTACGCCTTTAAGATCCGTTTTTGGTTTTAGTTCTTATACTCAATCATACACATGACATCAAGTCATATTCGACTCCAAAACACTAACCAACCTTCTTCTTGCCTCTCAAAGCTTTTATGGTGTAGCCAAAGTTCGTATGAGTCTTTGGCTTTGTGTCTTCTAACAAGGATACAATTCTTACGCCTTTAACATTCGGTTACGGTTTAAGTTCTTATACTCAATCATACACATGACATCAAGTCATATTCGACTCCAAAACACTAACCAACCTTCTTCTTGCTTCTCAAAACTTTTATGGTGTAGCCTAAGTCCATATGAGTCTTTGGCTTTGTGTCTTCTAACAAGGAAACACTACTTAGGCTTTTAAGATCGAGTTGCGGTTTAAGTTGTTATACTCAATCATACACATGACATCAAGTCATATTCGACTCTAAAACACTAACCAACCTTCTTCTTGCTTCTCAAAGCTTTCATGGTCTAGCCAAAGTCCATATGAGTCTTTGGCTTTGTGTCTTCTAACAAGGATACAATTCTTACGCATTTAAGATCCGTTTGCGGTTTAAGTTCTTATACTCAATCATACACATGACATCAAGTCATATCCGACACAAAAACATTAACCAACCTTATTCTTGCTTCTCAAAGCTTTCATGGTGTAGCCAAAGTCCATATGAGTCTTTGGCTTTGTGTCTTCTAACAAGGAAACACTACTTAGGCTTTTTAGATCCGGTTGCGGTTTAAGTTGTTATACTCAATAATACACATGACATCAAGTCATATTTGACTCCAAAACACTCACCAACCTTCTTCTTGCTTCTCAAATCTTTCATGGTGTAGCCAAAGTCCATATGAGTCTTTGGCTTTGTGTCTTCTAACAAGTATACAATTCTTACGCCTTTAAGATCGGGTTGCGGTTTAAGTTCTTATACTCAATCATACACATGACATCAAGTCATATTCGACTCCAAAACACTAACCAACCTTCTTCTTGCTTCTCAAAGCTTTCATGGTGTAGCCAAAGTCCGTATGAGTCTTTGGCTTTGTGTCTTCTAACAAGGATACAATTCTTACGCCTTTAACATTCGGTTACGGTTTAAGTTCTTATACTCAATCATACACATGACATCAAGTCATATTCGACTCCAAAACACTAACCAACCATTTTCTTGCTTCTCAAAGCTTTCATGGTGTAGCCAAAGTCCATATGAGTCTTTGGCTTTATGTCTTTTAACAAGGATACAATTCTTACGCCTTTAAGATCGGGTTGCGGTTTAAGTTCTTATACTCAATCATAGACATGACATCAAGTCATATTCGACTCCCAAACACTAACCAACCTTCTTCCTGCTTCTCAGTGCTTTCATGGTGTAGCCAAAGTCCGTATAAGTCTTTGGCTTTGTGTCTTCTAACAAGGATACAATTCTTACGCCTTTAACATTCGGTTACGGTTTAAGTTCTTATACTCAATCATACACATGACATCAAGTCATATTCGACTCCAAAACACTAACCAACCTTCTTCTTGCTTCTCAAAGCTTTTATGGTGTAGCCTAAGTCCATATGAGTCTTTGGCTTTGTGTCTTCTAACAAGGAAACACTACTTAGGCTTTTAAGATCGGGTTGCGGTTTAAGTTGTTATACTCAACCATACCCATGACATCAAGTCATATTCGACTCCAAAACACTAACCAACCTTCTTCTTGCCTCTCAAAGCTTTCATGGTGTAGCCAAAGTCCGTATGAGTCTTTGGCTTTGTGTCTTCTAACAAGGATACAATTCTTACGCCTTTAACATTCGGTTACGGTTTAAGTTCTTATACTCAATCATACACATGACATCAAGTCATATTCGACTCCAAAACACTAACTAACCTTCTTCTTGCTTCTCAAAACTTTTATGGTGTAGCCTAAGTCCATATGAGTCTTTGGCTTTGTGTCTTCTAACAAGGAAACACTACTTAGGCTTTTAAGATCGAGTTGCGGTTTAAGTTGTTATACTCAATCATACACATGACATCAAGTCATATTCGACTCCAAAACACTAACCAACCTTCTTCTTGCTCTCAAAGCTTTCATGGTGTAGCCAAAGTCCGTATGAGTCTTTGGCTTTGTGTCTTCTAACAAGGATACAATTCTTACGCCTTTAACATTCGGTTACGGTTTAAGTTCTTATACTCAATCATACACATGACATCAAGTCATATTCG
>JAEFBJ010000050.1:0-19047 GCA_019202805.1 Arabidopsis suecica
CAGAGAGAAAGAGAGACCTTCCAAGCTTTAGAATCCCCGGTTTTGGTAGATCCAAGCATCTCGTGGAGCAATCCTGAAACCACCCAAATCCCCCTTTAGCCTTTTTTTCACAAACAACAACCAAATATCAAAATACAGAAATTAAGATGGAGATTACGATCGCGGCTGATCTGACGAAAGAACTTGTAATCTCCTCCTCCTCCTCCGTGAGAGGATGACTCTGAATCGGAGAACGACATTGGTAACCAAACAGTACGAATTCAGAAGAAGATGAAGAGGAGACGGGGAGTGATTTCATTTTCATCTTCATCATCAATTCATCAAATTGTTTGTATGGCTCCGCTTACAAATTGGGAACACACTAACACTATTAATAGATTTCCTTTCTCTCTTCTCAAATTAGCTCTTCTTCCCTTCTTTCTTCACCACTAACTTAAATATTATTTTTATTTCTCATGTACCAAGCTTACCTCCTTTACGTATGTTTGTTTACAAGAAAAACTTTGAATTTGATCCTTTAGTTAGAATTAGATTTATTGGTAAAATGCTTCATTGGATTGGATTTGAACCATATATTTTAGTTATGCAGATAGTCCCAAGGCCTGCAGTTTTTCTTATTCACTACTTAATTTGCATTCTTTCTTCTTCAATCACACTTTGTTTCACTTTGTGCTTTGCTAATTCAGCTTTATAGCATAATGTATATATCATATTCATTACTCTCTCTGGCTCCATCGGTTGAATAACAGAGATTAATGTGAACTTCCTATGAAATAAATATCAGAGATTCGACTCAAGAGATCGAAATTACAAAGCAGAATACAAATGTAAAGAATATATAATCTCGAATGAATCATGTCTCTTCTTTATGGTGTGTATCAATCCACTCACTCACTATACACTAAAGAATCTTGTGAATTATCAATATTCAAGCAGCAGCAGCAACTTTCTTTCCCCCCTGCTTGTAGTAACCAAGATACCATCTCACAAACTTCTTTAGACCAGTCTGCAAATCCGTGCTTGGTTTGTACCCAAACTCTCTCTGTGCCGAGCTGATATTAGCATGTGTGAAGGGCACATCACCATTCCTCGGCAGCTTCATCATGTTCCTCTTGGCTTTCACTTTCAACAATCTCTCCAATATACTCACAAGATCAGTCACCGGCACCGGAGATGTGTTCCCCAGGTTGAATACCCTTAGCTGAGCCGCTCCCCGCTTCTTGCCACCACTCCCTGTGCTCTTCTCCGCCGTGTCCAGAGCCCCCAAACATCCTTTCACTATGTCATCGATGTATGTGAAATCCCTAGCCACTGTTCCGTGATTGGCTCCTTCGAAGATCGAAATAGCTTTCCCTTTGAGGATGTCTCTGGTGAAGAAGAAGTAAGCCATGTCAGGTCTTCCCCACGGCCCGTACACCGTGAAAAACCTCAAGCCGGTGAGAGAGAGCCCGTAGATGTGGTTGTAAGTGTGGGCAATCTCTTCTCCAGCTTTCTTGGTCGCAGCGTAGAGACTCGCAGGCTGATCTGTTCTGTCTTTCTCAGAGAAGGGGACTTTGGTGTTTAAACCGTAGACGGAGCTAGACGATGCCCACACGATCGCCGGCTGAGGATTAGCGGATTTACAGACCTCGAGGAGGTTAACGAAACCAGCGATGTTGCTGTGAACGTAGGAGCCGGGGTTCTCCATGGCGTATCTGACACCAGCTTGAGCGGCAAGATGCATGACGTGAGTGAAAGGGACGACCTCGAAGAGCTTCTTGAGGAGAGACAGATCGTTGATGTCTCCTTCAACGATGAACACTCCGCTTCTCTCGAGGAGGGCTTGTCGAGATCTCTTGAGAGAGGTGTCGTAGTAATCGTTGAAGTTGTCGAGGCCTAGAACGCCGTCGCCGCGTCGTTTAAGAGCGGCAGAGACGTGAGTCCCGACGAAACCGGCGGCCCCGGTGACGAGAACGGAGACGCCGTTGCGGGTGCGGACACGAGCGGAGGATCGGACGCGTTTCTCCCAGGCGGGACCGCCCCAAGAGTAGGTGCGAAGAGAGCGGCGAGAGGAATCGGGATTGGAGATGGGAGATCGGTAGAAGAAGATGAAGAGCAATCCGAAAAAGACAAGGGACCAAAAGGCAAGCTTGGCGACGGAGGATTGCCAACGAGTACGGTGGAGGAAGAAGGGGGATTTATCCATCATCTTGAATTTCCCAGGCGTAGAAGGAATGTCGTCCAGATGCGACATCAAAGATTTGATTTCCAGAGATTCAATTCAATTCAGATTCAATGGAGGGGAGGGGGTTTTACTACTAGTACTAGATAGATCTCAAAGGAGAACAAACAAAAAAGAAAGAAAGAAGTAGGGATTAATGATTAGAAGAATCCCTGCTTCAAGAAAAGCTCCGAGGGTGAAGGATAATGGCGTCGGGAGACAATCTTCTGGTTTCTTGGACTCCTTTTGTTTTCTTTCTTTCCTTTACTTTCTTTGGTTGCCGTTTTTTGTGCCTCCCGGTTTCTATGGCTACATCAACAATCTTATTATTTCTTTTTTTAAAAGAAAAAATGTCCAATCAAAAAATTTCTTTTCAAATTTCAAAAATGGTTAAGAAGAGAGTAAACTGTAACAAATCAAGGGAAGTAGAGAGAGATCTAACCATTAATTAGTTAGTTGACTCTCTTTTTACCTGTAACTAATTAAATGAGATTAGTGCTCTCGTTTAATTCCACGGTGTTTTTCTATCATCGGCCCTTTTTAATGGGGTTTACTTACTCATTCTGTCATTCACATTAATTGTCATTTTCTTTCTTTAGGAAATACTACTTATATTAACTTGTGGATCAAGGGGATCAAGTAATAAATCTTTTTTAATTAAGAGTGTCGCGATGTGAAATTGTTTTGTTTGCATTTTGTAGCATTAACTAGTAGGTTCTAGTTATTATGTGAACAGCATCATCAACGGAGTAAATCATTAAATTAAAAATTAAGAGTTAAAACTTAATCTGAAAGCTCAGATTCCCATGGGCAAGAAAGGAAAAGAGTAGGCTTCAAGACAAATTAATGAATTATATACTATACGTGCAATTAAACAATGATCAATCACGCGTCCACACGTCCATTACCTTTTTAATTTCTTTTCGTCACGTACCTTGAGTTTAGTAACCAAAAATTATTTAAGTATAATAACAGTACTATTTATTATGTTATCGAACAAAACAGCTATTACTAAAACCACTAAGAAAATCTGTGTAATAAACAAATGAGGAAAACATACTAAAAACAACGTGGAACCGCCCAAGGCCCCCATGTGATGTAAGAAATGACAAAAGACACTCTTGTAAACAAATGTTAATATTTCTCGAGATATTGAGATTATATAATTTTTTTACCATATTACAAAACATTAGTGATTACGTACTGATAATACTGTATTAGATGCATATACCAATTAGTAGGGCTGCATGATACTGGTTTCAGCGTAATAAGTTCATATCTCAAAAGAATAATTAGATTAAGATTATAGATTTAATCAAAGTTGAATTAAGAAATAAAAAACACATAGTATCACTAATAATAATTAGGATGTAAAACTAAGGTCGGTGCAGACTGCACATGTTGACCTTGTTTATTATATGTGTTTTGACCTTCTTCTTGTAGTATCTCTTTATTACAGAAGAGAGATGCATGTTTCTCACTTTCAAGAAACATTTTGGTACTGGTAATTAAGTTGACAAACCTCATTTGAGAATGAGAAGTAAATAATAATTAGTCTCCTCATCTCTCATATGTATGTTAACCAAACGTATTAAATGATTTAATAATGGGCTTTAAAAGGCCTAAAATTTGTGTCCTAAGTTTTAACATTTTAACTGGGCTTGATGAGCCCATTAATCAGATTCTTTCTCTACTCTCTTTTTTATTTCTTTCCCGATTAATCAACAAAAATCGCAGTCGCCCAATTTAGAACTTTGAAGGAAGAAAAAGGTATTCCGACGGGCGAAATCTGTTGGCGAAATCGAAAATGGGTTCGATGAAATTGGGGGTTTAGGGTTCATCAAAATTTGTCGAAACAACAACAGAGAAAGAGAGAAATGGGGAGTTTAGTGAAAGCATATTACTGTAACCAGATGCATCACAACAGCATCATCCCCCACTTTCACCATTACAGACCTTCAAGCCTTCAAAACCCTATCTCCCTCTTCGCCATCACTTCTCCCTCCTCCTCTGAACCTCCTTCTCCTCCTGTTAAACATCCCCTTCCTCAATTCGGCGGCGGCGGCCACTTCATCATCCCCACCATCGCCGTCGCTGCTTCCGCCTGGTTCTTCTTCCGTCTACACCAATACCCTCCTATCATCACCTCCCCCGTTGATCTCCACCTCGATTTGGAAGAAGAAGGCGCTATCAAAGAGCTTCCTTTGGAGAGCAAGCCTGGTTACGTTAAAGCTCTTCACTTCTACAAAATCAAGCCAGGTACCGTCTTGAAACTCTTGGACGTTTTCGACTCCGACAGCTACGACTCCTTGAAAGCCCGGATTCGTTTATCCGCCGAGTGGTTAGAAACTGCCAGGAGAGAATTGGAGGAGGTGGTTGAGAGAGACCCTGGTCGGGTCATGGAGTATTCTCAGGTGGTTGATGAGCTCATGGAGATTCTCAGGGACATGGAGGTTTACATTGATAAATGCCAAAAGGACAACGTCAAGGGTTACCTCAGATCCTGCAACCGATTGCTTGCTCGTGTCAGGAGAATGGAAGCTCAGATTCTCAATGTCCTCAAAGAGTTTCACGACGACCACGACCAAGGAGGAGGAGGAGGAGATACTTATTAGGGAACATGTTCACGTCATTCATTAAGGTGCAGCTGTTTTGTTTACCAAACAAAGTTCATTATGTTTTGGTTCTATCTATCTCTAGGATGGTAAATAGGTGGTAATTAAACTCTCCAGTCTTGTTTTGAAACAACAACAGTTACATTGTTTGTTCCCTAAGATGAATCGGATGCTTATGAGCATTTGCAGACCGTTAATAGAGGTGCTTAATTATGATTTAGATTCCCAACTGGATTCCATCTCTGGGTGTTCTTCTTGCCAAAAGATAGAAAACAACCAAACAGTTTCTTCTTATGTGATATAGTAGGCCATATACTTTGTTTCCAGCTACGTCCAGTCTGATTACTTGTGTACAAATGACCTAACCAAACAACTTCCTTCTTTCTGAACATGAGAGTATGAGGAAAGAGTTTGGAGATTGCTTGCTTTTCCATAATTCATAACATCAGTTTGTACGTAAGTGGACAATTACTCTTGTGTGTATCCTTGGAGTTGCTGTTTCATATGTAAGTGGACAATTACTCTTGTGTGTAGCCTTGGAGTTTTTTTATTTACGTTATTTTGGTCAGCCTTTAATTATTTTGCAAAAAATGTATCTGTTTTTGCCACATGCCCACATAATACATTTCGCAAATTTGATACATTATGCTTTGGCCCTTGTATATTCGGTAAAAAAAAAGCTCAGGCTACTCTCAAAGCCGGCTCTGAGTATTCGTAGGCCACAATCGAAGAAAAAAAGTGCCGATTTACATATTTTTCATACAAAAAATTAAAACTGTTATGTATTATTCAAAAGCTATTTACATATGTTTTACTAACACGTTTTCAATATTTTCTTAATCCTTTTCAAAATTTAACTAAGTATAATACTTTTTTTGTGTGTTATTTCGTTGTTTTGGTTAAAGAAAAACGAAAAAAAGAGAGAGTTATTCATCCTTGCAGATAAGGCTAGGGTTGGTTGAATAAAGATGTGCATATCTTATACCACTAGACCAAAGAAACAGTCACAAGTAAAAGGGCCGAATCCTTTTTATAAAATATAAACAGACGAAAGCTAATGCTTCATGGGCTTGGCCCAAGTGCAGGCTCTCGCTAGTCGCTACGCTACAACTATCCCATATTTAATTAGTGAAGAGTATTTTATTATTTTGGTCAACGGGCTATCTTTGTTGACAAAACTATCCCATTGGTAAAGAAATAGCAAAATAGGCGTTTCATTCTCTATATTTAAACTTGATTTTATGAAGAGTTGAATAGCTGAACCAGGAAGATATTTAAGAAGCCCGTACTTCACGCTTTAACTGTCAATCGATAGATCATAATAAATGACTATCTATGGATAGGAACTATAACTGAATTCAGAAAGAATCTACTACTACTATAAATACTAAAAGAGTATTAATACAACGGAAAAAACAAAACAAAAAAAAGGGGGAACAAGGGAGTTTCATGTTAAAAAGAAATGAAGCTCTCTTGTTTGGTTTTTCTCATAGTATCGTTTCTTGTTTCGAGTTCTCTTGCCACCGCTCCGCCCAACACATCTATATATGAAAGCTTTCTCCAATGTTTCAGCAATCAAACAGGTGCTCCTCCTGAGAAGTTATGCGACGTCGTTCTGCCTCAAAGCAGTGCCAGCTTCACTCCAACCCTACGTCCCTACATCCGTAACGCTCGTTTCAACACTTCCACGTCCCCCAAACCTCTGCTCGTTATCGCGGCGCGTTCTGAGTGCCACGTCCAGGCCACCGTCCTCTGCACCAAATCTCTCAACTTCCAGCTCAAGACTCGCAGCGGCGGCCATGACTACGACGGCGTTTCCTACATCTCTAACCGCCCTTTCTTCGTCCTCGACATGTCCTATCTCCGTAACATTACCGTCGATATGTCCGACGACGGCGGCTCTGCTTGGGTTGGAGCCGGCGCTACTCTCGGCGAAGTTTATTACAACATTTGGCAGAGCAGCAAAACTCACGGCACTCACGGATTTCCCGCCGGTGTTTGTCCCACAGTAGGCGCTGGAGGTCACATTAGCGGTGGGGGCTACGGCAACATGATCAGAAAATACGGACTTTCCGTGGACTACGTCACGGACGCCAAAATCGTAGACGTGAACGGACGGATTCTCGATCGTAAATCGATGGGAGAGGATTTGTTTTGGGCGATTGGAGGCGGTGGTGGTGCGAGCTTCGGCGTGATCTTATCTTTCAAGATCAAACTCGTGCCTGTTCCTCCGAGGGTGACTGTTTTCAGAGTGGAGAAGACCCTAGTAGAAAACGCACTTGACATGGTCCATAAATGGCAGTTTGTTGCTCCCAAGACCAGCCCGGATCTCTTCATGAGGCTAATGTTGCAGCCAGTGACCCGGAACACGACTCAGACGGTTCGCGCGTCGGTAGTTGCTCTGTTCTTGGGAAAACAGAGCGATCTCATGTCTCTGCTGACCAAGGAGTTCCCCGAGCTTGGTCTGAAGCCGGAGAATTGCACGGAGATGACGTGGATACAGTCGGTGATGTGGTGGGCCAACAACGACAACGCCACGGTGATTAAACCGGAGATCCTGCTGGATCGAAATCCGGATTCGGCGTCTTTCTTGAAAAGAAAATCGGATTACGTGGAGAAAGAGATCAGCAAAGACGGTTTAGATTTCTTGTGTAAGAAGTTGATGGAGGCTGGGAAGCTAGGGCTAGTGTTCAATCCATACGGAGGGAAAATGAGCGAAGTTGCTACGACGGCGACTCCGTTCCCACACAGGAAGAGGCTTTTCAAGGTCCAGCATTCGATGAACTGGAAAGACCCGGGCACTGATGTTGAAAGCAGTTTCATGGAAAAGACGAGAAGCTTCTACAGCTACATGGCTCCTTTCGTGACCAAGAATCCAAGACACACGTATCTCAACTACAGGGATCTTGATATCGGGATCAACAGCCATGGCCCAAACAGTTACAGAGAAGCTGAGGTTTACGGGAGAAAGTATTTCGGAGAGAATTTTGATCGGTTGGTCAAAGTCAAAACAGCCGTGGATCCAGAAAACTTTTTCAGAGATGAACAAAGTATACCTACCTTGCCTACCAAGCCATCCTCGAGTTAGGTTTGGTAGCAAGAGTGGGGAGATCTTCTCTTGCTTTTTTTTTCTTTGGCAAATGACCAAAATAGTTTTAAATCCCAGGCTGCCTTGGGATCATTTTTTTCCTAGCTAATTTATTCAGAACAACCAAGTCAGAAAATTTGACTGCACAAATTGCAAGAAATACAAGAACTGGCATGCATCTATATAAAACAAGATTATACACAACACAACACGTAATTTTCCGTGTTTAGTTTTGAATAAGTCTAGTCTTACAATTGCAACTTGATTCGGTTCGTTCTAATTAAGTTGGATCTAAGTATCAGCAAATTTTTTGGCAATGAAATCTGTATACATTAAAGTTCAGAACATTTAGGAGTAATATATACGTACAAAATGCAAATAAGAAAATCAGTGCTGTTTTGGCGGACAGAAAAAACAATACGCACTGCAAGAAAGAGGCTTCAAGCATGATGAAAAAAGCCCACAATGTTAGAGGGGTTGAGACTGGCTAGATGAAAACTCCCTAAGAAGTAATTCAACTTCTTCAACAACACCAAGCTTCTTAAACCACTGAGCCAACACAGCAGAAGCTTCTTTCCCTAACATTATAGAGTCTTTCTCAAGCTCTACCAAGAATCCTAACGCTTCATTTAGCTTTTCTTCCTTCTCATATGCAGCCAATACAAGAGCCACACACTTATCAGTAGCTTTGATTCCCGCTTTTCTCATATTCTCAAACGCCAAACGAGCATTCTGGCTCTGACCCGAGACACTGTATGCGTTTATGAGCAGTCCACATAGCTTTACATCAGGAGTAATACCTGCAATTTGAACTGCATCAAAAACCCGCTTAGCTCCTTCCGCGTCTCCGCCCATAGAGTAATCTCTCAACAATGCCTTGTAAACCTCTCTTCCCGCACATATCTCTTGGGAGTCCATTTCTCTAAGTAGAGACTCTCCTTTCTCGGGGACACCAGCTCTGATGTAGGCCATAATCATTGAACCATAGGATCGGTAGTCTAGTGGTTCCCCAAGCAATTTGATCTCGTTGAAAGTTTCTTCAGCCAATTTTATGACAGCCTGCCTTGCTGTACAACTGAACCATTGCAGTAAGGGTCACCTGATCAATAAGAAAGCCTCGATTTTTCATGGAAAGAAGAGTTCTTTCAGCGTCTTCTACTTGGTTTAGCTTCCCATAATAATGGATGATCTTGGTATAATCACGGGCATTCGCTTCAAAGGAATCTTGGAGCAGCGAAAAATTCAGCCACCTAAGGAGATGCAGGTAACAAGACTGAATGATTTAAACGTAATCAAGAAGGTGACAATAGATAAACTCGGATAGGCAAATTAGCATGAGTTAGATACATATGAAAGATCAATCGAGCATGGAAGGAGGAAAGCAAGTACCTTGATATAAAAGGGAGAGTCAAGATTCTTCAACTCTTTAAGAATAGAAAGCCAGTCAGCTCTAATGGGTTTCATCTCCTAAGCCAAGCACCCAACAAATCGCAAAAGCTTCCCTTTTCGGGGGAGAAGCAAATAATTGCCGCATAAGCGCTTGACAACGTTTTGACATCTTAATAGGAATCCGAGTGATTGCCTCGTCCTTGTTCTTCTGTCAGATTCAGACCAACATCAGCCCAATTAAAACTACGGCTTTGCTCTGCATCTTCCTTTCTCACAACTTCGCCAATGGCCAGACTCGCATTACATTTGCAACTACAGAGCCTATTAAGATGGGATTCTACAAGTAATGGGATTTCGTCTAAACATGCGATGGTAAAGCCTATGCCTTGCAATAACTAATGGACATTTCAAGCCGAAGCTCAACACTGCGCTGCAGCTATAAATTCCCATTGTATACCTCAAGAACTAAAGAGAAAAACCTAAATTTGGCGGCCGTATGATTTCACATGAACCTAATCTCTAGAAAACAAGTCATGAATTCAAAGGCCTAATTGAGGATCATACAAGTACAGAATTGAGCTTCTCTGATGATTACTTACAAAAAGCAGAGCTCAGGAGAAACTGGAGATAAAGGAGATGAGCCAAGCAAAGTTCATAGACAGAGCTGGTGTGGATAGATTAGAATTTAGAGCGGTGGGAGATGACTCTTGTTAGCTTTCTTTGCTCTGCTCTACTTCTGTCTGGCGGAATTAGACAACACTAGAGACCACTTCACTATGGGCCTTTTATTATATTGGGCCTCCGTACAATTATGGCCCATTATTCGCAAATGAAATTCAATAGCGATAATGAAATTCAAAAACTATTGTTGAAGGTGTTTTCTCTTTACTCGCAAAACAAATTACATATTGTTGGGAATTAATCATGGGTGCTTTTTCGATATCACTACTATTACCAAAAGCAATTTATTTAGGATAAATAAGCTAGAAAGCTCATGACCGGGGGAGTCCACCGGGACGGTCAACAGATACAGAATTCGTCATTTTGAAAATACCAACTATGCCCTCAAATCCGGAGACATTACCGCCACTATTCAAGGACTATATAAGTCATTTCATATAGAGGAGAGGACGGCGATCCAAATCTGGTTCTCTCGGATTTTTATTATATTGGTTACTTCACTCAAGCTCACCATTTTTTTTTTGTCTCGTCTGCTTCATCTTCGTAGATGTCTGTAATTCACTGACTCCCTGATAAGAATACTGCTTTGATTGGATCGCAGAGGAGGAGGCGTTGCTCTGTTGTTGTTATCCGTTCTCTCTGGGCTACATAGATAGATACTCCATCTCCTCTTATAGATCTAAATTGGTGATTCGTTGAAGTCACGGCTACCAATCTGGAATGGCTTCTACGGAAGTCGATTCCCGCTAGGTCGAGTTGTTATCCCTGCTTTGGACAAGGTCATTAAGAACGCCTCCTGGCGTAAGCACTCCAAGCTCGCTCACGAGTGCAAATCCGTCATCGAACGCCTTCAGATCCGCCGGAAAATTCCTCTCCTGTTGCCGACTCTGATTCTGGATCCTCCATTCCTGGACCACTTCACGACGGAGGAGCCGCCCGAATACTCTCTCGCCGAGTCCGAGATCATCCTCAGCCCTCTCATTAACGCCTCCTCCACCGGCGTTCTCAAAGATTGTCGATCCCGCCGTTGATTGCATCCAGAAGCTTATTGCTCATGGCTACTGTTCGCGGTGAGGCGATCCCACCGGCGGACCTGAGGCGCTACTCCTTTCCAAGCTCATCGAAACCATCTGCAAATGTCACGAGCTAGACGACGAAGGGACTCGAGTTGCTCGTGCTGAAGACGCTCTTGAACTGCGGTAACTTCAATTTCCCTGAGGATCCATGGAGATTCTTTGCTACAGATCGTCAGGACTTGTTATGGTATCTACTTGGGAAGCAGAAACGTGGTTAACCAGGCGACTGCTAAGGCATCGCTCGTGCAGATGTCTGTTATCGTGTTCAGAAGAATGGAGGCAGATTCTTCCACTGTCCCCATTCAGCCCATCGTCGTGGCCGAGCTGATGGAGCCCATGGACAAATCCGAATCAGACCCATCAACGACGCAGTCTGTTCAAGGTTTCATTACCAAGATTATGCAGGACTATGACGGAGTCTTCAATTCAGCTAACGCCAAGGGCACATTCGGCGGCCATGACGGGGCCTTCGAGACTTCATTGCCTGGGACTGCCAATCCTACTGATTTGTTGGATTCTACTGATAAGGATATGTTGGATGCCAAGTACTGGGAGATCAGTATGTATAAGTCGGCCCTAGAGGGAAGAAAAGGGGAGCTGGCCGATGGAGAAGTAGAGAAAGACGATGATTCTGAGGTTCAGATTGGGAATAAGCTGAGAAGAGACGCCTTCTTGGTTTCAGGGCACTTTGCAAGCTGTCCATGAAGACGCCTCCAAAAGAAGATCCAGAGTTGATGAGAGGGAAGATTGTGGCTCTCGAGTTATTGAAGATTCTGCTAGAGAATGCCGGTGCTGTCTTTAGAACCAGCGATAGGTTTGTTTTGCTTATCTTCTTGCGTTATTATAACTCATGTTAGGTAGTTTGCTATCCTATCTCTAGTTTCATTCTGTTTTCCTAAGCTTTCAACATTGGACATTTGCTAATTTATCTCCATCTGCTTGATAGTTGCTTTGGGCAGAATGTTATCTAGCTATTGCTGTTTCTTCTGATTATTTGGCATCAATTCATTATGGAACAGGTTTTTAGGCGCCATCAAGCAGTATCTCTGTCTCTCCTTACTGAAGAACAGTGCTTCAAATCTTATGATCATTTTCCAGCTTTCCTGCTCGATTTTACTTAGCTTGGTTTCGAGATTTCGTGCTGGGCTGAAGGCAGAGATTGGGGTGTTCTTCCCTATGATTGTTCTAAGAGTATTGGAGAATGTTGCTCAACCTGATTTTCAACAGAAGATGATAGTGCTTCGTTTCCTGGACAAGCTCTGCGTTGATTCACAGATTTTGGTAGATATCTTCATCAACTATGATTGCGATGTCAACTCATCCAATATATTCGAGAGGTATTAATTAATATGTTGTTGTGCCTTATCTATTTCATTAGATTAGAAAACCATATTTGTAGTGGCAAATATTTTTACACCCTGAATCTGTTTATTTGGTGGTATAAGAGCTGGGATCAATGACTAGTGCGAACTATTTGAAGTGACATTTATTTCCCTGTTTGTTTTCTTGTTCTTGTTTTTAGGATGGTCAATGGTCTCCTTAAGACTGCTCAAGGAGTGCCTCCTGGTATAGTTACTACCTTGTTGCCACCTCAGGAAGCATCTATGAAGCTTGAAGCCATGAAATGCTTAGTTGCTGTTTTAAGGTCTATGGGAGACTGGGTGAACAAGCAGTTGCGTCTTCCAGATCCTTATTCGGCAAAAATAATAGAAATTGATGATAGAAATCTTGAAGAAGGAAGTCCATCCGGTGGAAAATGGTAAGGGGGATGGAGGCCATGGTGGTTTTGAAAGATCAGAATCTCAGTCTGAATTGTCCAGTGGGACTTCTGATGCCTTGGCAATAGAGCAGCGCCGAGCTTACAAGCTTGAACTTCAGGTAAAAGTTTACCTAAAGTTTGATTCGGCGCTCATTGACTTTTGTCTCAGTCTTTCAGCTAAACCCTGATTTGGATTTATTGATGGCAGGAAGGTATTTCTATTTTCAACCAGAAACCTAAGAAAGGCATTGAATTTTTAATCAAGGCAAACAAGGTGGGGGACTCGCCAGAGGAAATAGCAGCTTTTCTCAAAGATGCATCAGGGTTGAACAAGACTTTGGTAGGGGATTATCTGGGTGAAAGAGAAGACCTATCTCTGAAAGTGATGCATGCATATGTGGATTCTTTCGAATTTCAAGGCATGGAATTTGATGAGGCAATTCGAGCCTTTCTCCGAGGCTTTAGGCTGCCAGGAGAAGCACAAAAAATCGATCGTATCATGGAAAAATTTGCAGAGCGATACTGTAAATGTAACCCAAAGGCTTTTTCTAGCGCTGATACGGCATATGTCCTTGCTTACTCAGTCATTTTGCTCAACACAGATGCACATAACCCTATGGTGAAGAGCAAGGTACATATTTGAGCTATTTCGTTTAGAAGCTTACTGAAATCCCTCTTGAGGGATATCCTAGTACAATCTTGTTTGAAGCTTGTGATTGATCAAACAAGGTAACTCATTACTTATTTTTTCAATTACAACTTGCAGATGACAGCTGATGGTTTTATTAGAAATAATCGTGGTATAGATGATGGGAAAGATTTGCCTGAGGAATATCTACGTGCATTATATGAAAGGATATCTAGAAATGAGATAAAGATGAAGGACGATGGTTTGGGTCCGCAACAGAAGCAGCCGACAAACTCAAGTAGATTACTTGGCTTAGATACTATATTGAATATTGTTGTTCCTAGGCGAGGTGACGATATGTACATGGAGACCAGTGATGATCTTATCAGGCATATGCAAGAGAGGTTTAAAGAAAAAGCTCGCAAATCTGAGTAAGAAGCTTCCTTTATTTTGCTTTTTGTTTTGCACTCTTGTGCAGTGGTCTGCTTCACACATGTTGATTCTGCTTCCATTCTTTTCTCTTTTGGGCATAATTCAACATATGTTCTGATAGTCACTCTTTGGGAATTAGTAGTTGGTCAGGTCAACACTGCTGGCTTCTGCTCTTATTGTTACTTCTATTTTATTTTTTATTTTAAAATTTAGCTATGATTTTTTTACTTGGAACTACCTGAAAAAGTGTATCTCTTGGTTTCTGATTTTTGTTTTCTACTGTAGGTCAGTTTATTATGCAGCCTCGGATGTGGTTATACTCAGATTTATGGTTGAGGTTTGTTGGGCTCCTATGTTGGCAGCTTTCAGTGTTCCACTTGACCAGAGTGATGATGCAGTAATTACAACATTATGTCTGGAGGGTTTCCACCATGCCATCCATGTCACTTCTGTAATGTCCTTAAAAACGCACAGAGATGCTTTTGTGACCTCACTAGCAAAATTTACTTCCCTCCACTCTCCTGCTGATATCAAGCAAAAAAACATTGAAGCCATAAAGGTTTGTTTTTTCTCCACTTCCTACCTTCTATTCAGGGTACAAAACGAGATAGGGGAAATCTAATTTAGTTTTAAGTTTTATCCTATGCTGGACTAGCATTCACATTTTGCATCTGAAAATCTTAGGACAAAGTAATTAATGTTTCTTTTTGCACTTTTCTCAGTTCAAGGAAATGATAATTGAGTTAGCTGTTTCCTTTTGTTTTGTTTGTTGAAGTGAGTTGGGTTAGCTTGCACACATTCAAACCTGATTAACCTTGAAAACACCAATGGATGATAAGAAGTGTCTTCTATGGATTAATTGTTTTTGTCTGTTCACTGCTAGGCAATAGTAAAACTGGCGGAGGAAGAAGGTAACTATCTACAAGATGCTTGGGAGCATATACTGACTTGTGTTTCACGGTTTGAGCATCTTCATCTCTTGGGGGAAGGAGCGCCTCCTGATGCCACTTTCTTTGCATTTCCTCAAACCGAGTCAGGAAACTCTCCACTGGCTAAGCCAAATTCCGTACCTGCAGTTAAAGAAAGAGCACCTGGAAAACTTCAGTATGCTGCTTCTGCTGTGATAAGGGGATCCTACGATGGTTCCGGTGTTGCTGGAAAGGCTTCTAATACAGTGACATCTGAACAGATGAACAACTTGATATCTAATCTGAACTTGCTAGAACAAGTTGGTGACATGAGTCGGATATTTACTCGTAGTCAAAGATTGAATAGTGAAGCCATAATTGACTTTGTTAAAGCCCTCTGCAAAGTTTCCATGGATGAGTTACGATCTCCATCTGATCCACGGGTCTTCAGCCTAACAAAGATTGTGGAAATAGCGTAAGGATCAATCTTTTCTTTAGGATATCTGTTGTGTTTTGCTCAAACTCTCTCTTATTTATACCCTGTTTGTTGTAATGGCAGGCACTATAACATGAACCGCATAAGACTTGTCTGGTCAAGCATCTGGCATGTGCTCTCCGATTTCTTTGTGACTATTGGCTGTTCTGATAACCTCTCCATTGCAATATTTGCTATGGATTCTTTGCGCCAGCTGTCTATGAAGTTCTTAGAGCGGGAAGAGTTGGCAAATTATAACTTCCAAAATGAATTTATGAAACCTTTTGTTGTTGTCATGCGCAAAAGTGGTGCTGTTGAGATCAGGGAATTGATTATACGATGTGTCTCACAGATGGTTTTATCCCGTGTTGACAATGTTAAGTCGGGATGGAAGAGTATGTTCATGGTATGATCCATCAAACTTCCAGTTACGTTGATTTCTTGATGACAGATATAGTTGCTAAAATCTGTTTGCTCTTGCAGATTTTCACGACAGCAGCACATGATGCACATAAAAATATTGTGTTCCTGTCTTTTGAAATGGTTGAGAAGATTATCCGAGACTACTTCCCACACATCACGGAGACAGAGACAACCACCTTCACAGACTGTGTGAATTGCCTTGTTGCGTTCACCAATTGTAAATTTGAGAAAGATATTAGTCTCCAAGCCATTGCTTTCCTTCATATACTGCGCAAGAAAACTTGCTGAAGGCTATGTTGGTTCATCACAGAGGAGGAACCCTCCATCATCTCCTCAGGGTGGAAAAAGTGGAAAACAAGATAGTGGAAAGTTTCTAGAAAGTGACGAACATTTGTATTCTTGGTTTCCACTGTTAGCCGGTAAGCCATTTTTCTCACTTCTTGTCTTGTGGATTTTACTTCTTAAATCAACATTCTCATCACCTTGACATTTTTGGCTTTCTTTCCCGTGCAGGTTTATCTGAACTTAGTTTCGACCCAAGAGCAGAAATTAGGAAGGTTGCATTGAAAGTCCTGTTTGATACTCTGAGGAACCATGGTGACCATTTCAGTCTGTCGTTATGGGAACGGGTTTTTGAGTCTGTTTTATTTCGGATATTCGACTATGTGCGTCAGGACGTTGACCCATCTGAGGATGATTCAACAGATCAGAGAGGTTACAATGGTGAAGTCGACCAAGAGTCTTGGCTTTATGAGACATGCTCGTTGGCTCTACAGCTAGTTGTAGACCTCTTTGTAAATTTCTACAAGACTGTTAACCCTCTCCTTAAGAAGGTACTGATGTTATTCGTAAGCTTGATAAAACGTCCTCACCAAAGTCTTGCTGGTGCGGGTATTGCTGCGCTTGTCCGTCTGATGAGAGATGTCGGTCATCAATTCTCCGACGAGCAATGGCTCGAGGTTGTGTCATGTATCAAAGAAGCAGCAGATGCTACAGCTCCTGACTTCTCATACGTTACCAGTGAAGAATTGACGGAGGATGTAAGCAATGAGGACGAAACAAATGATAATTCCAACGATGCACTGAGAAGAAGGAACAGGCAGCTTCAAGCTGTCGTGGCAGATGCCAAATCCAAAGCTTCAATTCAGATTTTTGTGATTCAGGTCAGTCAAGTCTCAGTCTCCTTGGTGATGAAGCATGGATATATATACACACATAATCGATCTCATGAGTATATGTGTATGTCTGTGTACTTGCTCTTTATTTGCAGGCGGTAACAGATATCTACGACATGTATCGTATGTCTCTCACAGCCAATCACATGTTGATGCTCTTCGACGCTATGCACGGCATTGGATCCAACGCTCACAAAATCAACGCTGATCTACTCTTACGTTCCAAGCTCCAGGAGCTCGGGTTGTCCCCTGAATCTCAAGAGGCTCCTCTGCTGCGCCTGGAGAACGAATCTTTCCAAACATGTATGACCTTCTTAGACAACCTCATCTCAGATCAGCCTGTGGGTTACAACGAGGCTGAAATAGAAACCCACCTCATAAGCCTCTGCAGAGAGGTGTTAGAGTTCTACATAAATATTTCATGTTCAAAGGAGCAGTCGTCTAGGTGGGCGGTGCCCTCGGGGTCGGGAAAAAAGAAGGAGCTAACAGCGCGGGCTCCGCTAGTGGTGGCTGCAATTCAGACACTGGGAAACATGGGAGAGTCACTGTTCAAGAAGAACTTGCCGGAGTTGTTTCCGTTGATAGCGACGTTGATAAGCTGTGAACATGGGTCAGGGGAGGTGCAAATAGCTCTTAGTGACATGCTTCAGACATCAATGGGACCTGTTGTCCTCCGCTCTTGCTGCTAATATCCATCTATCTCTCTGTAAGATTTCTTCATTTTCTCCCTCGATTTTCATCATAATTCTGTTTGGGTCTTCTCTCGAGTTTTTATCACAAAATTACTACATTTGCTTTATTGTTTGGTAGCCATGGGAAGAGATTAGCGTTCACGAGGGATTTTTTCTTTCTTTCTTATATGTAAATTGTAAAATATTAGACAGTCTGTGTTTTTGACACGTTGTTGCATAATAAGTTTAGCAATTTCATTCTATTTTATTTCGAGAGGTTGAATGAATCACACAACGTGATTTTAGTAAGGCGTTTTTACAATCAAAAGTAAATGAAAAGCAAAGCGAAATGAAATAGTTAGTACAACATTTATAAAATGAATAGAAAGAATACAGATGATGATGATGTGTGAATCTCGTTGAGAGAGATATTAATTATATGATACAAACATAGAACAAGTCAAAACTGGATGCCGAGGCGACGGATCTCAGAACGGAAGACGGGACTGGAAGAGAGAGTACGATGAGCCAAACTTCGAATGTCTTCTCTTGAACACTCCTTTGATATTCTCACCAACTCCCACAATGCTCCCCCGCTTATCATCTCCTTCGCATTCACCTCTGCCCCCACCAAACAATCAATGAACATGATGAACCACAAGGATCAAAAAGACCACAAAGACAAAGACAAGGATTGCACTAACCATGCTGGGCCAAATGGCATAAAGCCAGCTCTATGTGGCGCCTGATTGGCGCAGCTTCATCGTTAGCATGTTGTACAATCCACGGAAGAGCTCCGTCTTCTATTAGTAGTGATCTTCCACTCTTCACACCTTCATACATTCTTCACATTAAACCCCAACCAAAAAAAAAAACAATCTCTCTCTAAAGGCTGAATGCCCTTGAAGGAATACTGGAAGAGCTTTTTTACCTTGAGTGGTTGCTCGTGACTCGCACTTGGCAAAGTTCGCAATTCCGCGAGCCACCTGAGCAAGAACATCCGGATGTCCGCATCTAACCATTCCTAACAACGCTTTTATTCCACCATCTGACCATAGTCTTGCTTGCAGTTTGTCTACCAAACAACAAAAAGAGATTTAAGAAATTGGTTGGTTTCCTGTTCAAAACAAAATGTTGGGGATGTTAATGTACCGTTGCCACAAAGATTAGCAATAGCTCCAGCAACCATGCGTAAAGTTTGTGGATCTTCTGCATCTGCAGCTGTTAGAGATAGCAAGCTGATTCCACCTTGGTCCACTATCAGTTGTTGACTCACTTCTGTTACCCCACAAACAAAAACTAAACACATAAGCATGTACCACCACACCAAGTGACCACAAGCCATATAATTAGTCTGTTTCTGCTTTCATTGTCTGTCTAACCACTAAATACTACTCAGTAGCAGTGAGAGTTTACCGTTCATTGCGAGATTGGCGATCGCACCAGCGGCAACTCTTCGCACAGTTTCATCTTCGTAGCTTCTGAGAAGCATTAGCAACGATGTCAGGCCTCCAGCTTCAACAATCT
>JAEFBJ010000054.1:0-50000 GCA_019202805.1 Arabidopsis suecica
AATCTTTGTGCATGCAAACTCGATCCGAAGGTTTTGCACACCTATTACCATTCAGAGACAGAATTGACAAAATATCTCGGAGTTACAAGAAACCAAAGCAAAGGCAGCCTGTGATCAGAACAGACCAGCTGCTATGGATCAACAGAACAGACCAGTTAATGTTCAAGACCCACCTAATGTTTATCAACCAAGAAACATTGGAGCTGGTGATACTCCAAGGAATCATCACCAAAGACAAGAGATAGTGCCTCCACCAGTTCAGAACAACAACTTTGAGATCAAGAGTGGTCTCATCTCCATGATCCAAGGAAACAAGTTTCATGGTTTACCTATGGAAGATCCCCTGGACCATCTTGACAGTTTTGATAGGCTTTGTGGCCTTACCAAGATCAATGGTGTCAAGGCTATTTCCCTTCTCTTTGGGAGACAAGGCACACCACTGGGAGAAGACTCTACCCCCAGACTCCATCACCTCATGGGACGATTGTAAGAAAGCTTTTCTTGCCAAGTTCTTCTCTAACGCTCGCACAGCTAGATTGAGGAACGAGATCTCCGGTTTCAATCAGAAAAACAATGAAACTTTCTATGAAGCTTGGGAGAGGTTTAAAAGCTACACCACTCAGTGCCCCCATCACGGTTTCAAAAAGGCTTCATTATTGAGCACACTCTACAGAGGAGCTTTACCAAAGATCAGAATGCTGCTCGACACCGCCTCCAATGGAAATTTCCTGAACAAAGATGTAGCAGAAGGCTGGGAGTTGGTTAAAAATCTAGCACAATCTGATGGGTGCTACAATGAAGACTATGATCGCTCAATGAGAGGAACTGGAGGTAATGAGGATAAACAGAGCAAGGATATCAAGGCTGTGAATGAAAAGTTAGACAAGCTGTTGCTGGCTCAGCAGAAGCAGATACACTACATCACTGATGAAGAGCACTTCCAAATGCAAGAAGGGGGGAATGATCAAACTGAAGAGCTGTGCTACATTCAGAACCAAGGAGGGTTCAACAAGGGCTACAACAACTACAAGCCCAACCCAAACCTCTCCTACAAAAGCACTAATGTAGCTAACCCCCAAGATCAAGTGTATCCACCACAACATAATCAGTCCAAGCCTTTTGTTCAGTACAACCAAGGTTATGTCCATAAACAACAGTTCAATGGATGATACCAATAGCAGAATCCACCACCAGGGTTCACTCAACAACCACAACAAGCCCTAGCAGCTCAAGATCCTGAAATTAAGCAACTCATTCAACAGATCATCCAAGGACAAGCTACTTGCGCTATGGCTTTTGACAAGAAGATAGCTGAATTACACAACAAGATCGATTATTCATACAACGATCTGAATGTCAAGTTTGAAGCTTTGAACTCAAAAATCAAGTATATGGAGAGTCTATTTGCATCAACCTCTGCTCCGAAGCATCCTCAACAACTTCCAGGGAAAGCAGTCCAGAATCCTAAGGACTATGCTACTGCAAATGCTATCACCATCTACCAAGAAGATGAGTCTCCACCAAGTCATCAGACTCTCAATACTGAGGACAATATGATTCAAGAAGGGGGGGGGGATTCAACTCAAATTGCTACACCTGCCACTCAGCAATCCATCTAGACTATAGAGCACACACCTTTGCTGAATACTCAACATTCCGGAAAAAGATTCAAAATTGAAAAACTCAAGAAAGAGCAGAATCAAAAGATGATTAGCAGTTCCAGCACTCAAGAAATATACAAGAAGAAAGTCATCCAAGAAAAGCTTGATGATCCCGGTTCATTCACTCTGCCATGCTCTTTAGGACCATTGACATTCAATAGGTGCCTTTGTGATTTGGGAGCATATGTTAGCCTTATGCCTCTCTCTACAGCTAAAAGGCTAGGGATCATAGAATTCAAGTTCTGCAACTTAGCTTTATTCTTAGCTGATGGTTCTGTTGCACATCCTCACGGTCTCATAGAGAATCTGCCTATCAAGATTGGAAATGTTGAGATACCTACAGATTTTGTGGTATTGGACGTAGATGAAGAAGGCAAGGATCCCCTGATCCTAGGCAGACCATTCCTAGCTTCAGCTGGAGCAGTCATGGATGTCAGGAATGGAAAAATTAATCTGAACCTTGAAAAAGGCATCAAGATGAAGTTTGACATCAGAGAAGCTTCTGGGAAATCAACAAAAGGAGTTCAGAATTTTGGGATTCAGGACATGGATGTTGATAAAGAAGCAAAAGCTAGAACCTCACCAAAAGTCAACTATACTTCTCAACTCAGCAAGCTAAAGAGGACGTTTGACCACAAGAAGAGAGCAACAGAAAGGCGATCTCAGACTGAAGATCCTACAGAAGATGACTAGTATGAGATGAGAAAAAAAATTAAATGGCAAAGCAGAGTCATAGAAGGATTATCTTCAAGAGTGATGAAGCTGAAAGATCAATTATGGATGTTTGAAAAAAGAGTTAAAAAGTTTTCCAATGGTATTAACCGAGAGAAGATGGAAACTGCACTAACTATCAAGGAGGACGAAAATTTCACAACATAATGGTTTGCACCAGAAGATCAGAAAGGAGTTCACTTAGAGGAAAGAAGCCTAGAGAGCAAGTTGTTGAGTGAGGAGGAAAGTCCTATTCTGACTTATTCTCCAGGAGTGCCTAAACAGCCCACCAACCCCTCTGTTGAAGAAGAACACTTGACACTTGATTATGTTACTGAAGAACTTCTAGAACTCAGGATAGAATACAAGTCTCAAGAGGATACCATTGGGGAGCTAACTTACAAGATGGAAGGACTGAACCATGCAATCTAGGAACTTCAAGAAATGGTTAAAGGCTACCCTAGTTTTGAACTTGAGGATTGGTCAAAGGAGCCTGGTTGAGAAGAAGAAGACTACTCTGTTGATCAGAAAGAAGCTTGCTTTGAAGAAAAATCAAATGAGTACTCATCCTACCATATCTCAAGAGAGGATGCAGAGTATGATTCAAGCACTAAAAATTCAACCACAGAAGATGAGGACTTCTCTATTCCTCTCTTCAACATTTTTTCTGACTAAGCTTTGTAAGAGTCAAGCTTAGTGACTTAAAACAAGCTCACTTGTGAGAAAGTCCCATGTCTATCCATGTATATGAATTTCTATTTTTCTTGTTATTTTTGATGTTTTTGTTTAAGTGTTTCAGGTTTGTTTTAGTGACCCTAAGGGAGTCAACGGTTGAGTAATTTCAAATCAAGTCAAGGAAAATCTCAATTGTTGATCGAGTAGAATGAGGAGGAGTATTTTTAGATATTGATTTGAATGACCAAATGAGAGGAGCATCACCGCCGTTTGATCGATTGACTTTCTGAAGTTTATTTTGGTCCGTTTGATCGAGTAAACAAGAATGAGAAGCTCTCCACCGTTGGATCAAATTTTTCGCACTTCAAGAGGATGCTCGATCCTTTACTCGAGCTCTCATTATTTGAAGACCATGGCATAACTTCGTGACCCCACTTGCTCCCCCAACACTCTTTTACTCAATGGACAAAGCGATTACCCATCCCCCTCACCGTTTCCAAATAACTTTTCTATCCCTTCCCAAAGAAACCAAACACCATCCTCCACCCATTGATTTCGACAAACCTTCCTTGAAACTCTCTCTTTCATCATCTCGTTTTTGCAACCCCCTCACAAAGCTTTGAAAATCTTCATTCCAAACTCTTCCCCTAAAATCGCTCCCTATCACTCTTTAAGAATCCGTTCCCCTTCACCAATACTTCACCAAAGTTACCCGATCACTTCGAAGTTCATCCTCAAGCTTTCAATCGGTATCAAGCTCAAAAATTTCATCAGCAAAGAAACTGATTCCCTTACCCCTTGATACCTCTTGGAGAGTTGTTTTTAATTGCTTTGTTGAAACTCACCACCATGGATTCAAGAAGGAAGAGTTCGTCTCGGGCAAGAAGATCCTCTGTTGATCATGAAGAAGTTGAGGTGTTTGACATGTGTGGCATGACTGAACGCCAAATTCGCCAAGCTCGCCGTGCTCAAAGATCAAGCTTGGTTCAACGAGGAAGCTCAAGCCGCTCGACCATGCAAAGAGAAGAAGTAGCTCGGGGAAAGAGGGTCGTTGAAGCTGAAGAAGAACACCATGAAGAGGCACCCTTTGAAGAAGCGGTTTCTAAAGAAGAGGTTGAGATCATCGGGGATGATACACCAACCCCTGTTGGGAGAAGAAACCGACCAAGGAGGAAGAGAGAACCAACCCCGAGCGAGTACTATCAATATTTGAAGGAGTTGAAGTTTGAGGGAACTAGATACCCTCATAAGGAAACGATGCAAGAGCTTGGTATTTATGGTGATGTGGAATACTTGATGGAATTGGCCAATCTTGCAACATTCATGAGCTGCCAATTGGGGGATACAAAGAGGAGAGCTGCCAACTCCTTGCAACCCTCAAGGTTCATTTTTGTGTTGATGATTCTTAGAAAGAAGAGAGAGGAGGTCTTGTTTACATAACCTTCAAAGTTAGGGATGTAGAGTATACTCTTGATATATGCCATCTTGATACCATTTTCGGGTTCCCAAGTGGAGAAGGAATCCGCCAAGACTATGATCAAGAAGAGCTGAAATCTCTTTGGAAAACAATACCCGGTCTGAAGCCCTTCTTACCAACCAAGAGCAAGAGTTCTTCAATCCGTAATCCCATGATTAGATACCTCCACCAATGCATCGCCAACATCCTCTTTCCAAAGAAGGCTACCGGATTTGTTAGTGAAGAGGAGCTATGCATGATATACCAATCTTTGGTCTTCATTTTGAGGGAAACAAGAGATGGGAAGAAGATGGCGGGTGATAGAGCAGACACTTCGTTTAGTGTTGTTCTCTTGGATCACTTATTGAGTTACAAGGAGTATGCTGCAACCATCCATCGCTCGGGAATTTGCGGGAGTCTTTGTGTTGGCGGTCTCTTAACGCCAATACTAGGAGCCGTGGGTATGAAATTTGGAGCCCCTGACATGTTGCCTAAGTTCATTGACCTCGACTATCTCAAGGGGAAGGATTTTCTTGAGAAAACAACTCCGGCAGATCGCTATCTTTTCAAGTTCAACCACTCGGAGCTTGGACCTTCTCTTCTACCCCTACCATGCGAGAACCAGACTTCGGTGAAGACAAGACGCAACATCAATTTCATGCCATCTCCCTCTGCCTTGAACATCGACATTGGAGGAGCTCGGGAAGATAAACCAGAATATAGTCCAGCCGACTATGAGCAACATGAGTAATTTACTCAAGCTGATTATGAGGAGCAAATCGAGTTTGAGCAACATATTGATCAACCGGAGCATAGGACCAGCGAACAAGAGCAAGCTCATTATGAAGAAGGTGCTAACCAAGGAGGAGATGAGTTTGCTGAAGTTCACAAGAAGCTCGGTGTACTTGAAGAGCTTGAGAACCTTCACAGCAAGACAATGAAGGGTTTCAAGAAGAAGATGAGAACAATGAAGAAATCGCTCAAGAGTATGGCTGCTCAACTCAAGGACTTCCAGAGCAAGCCAAGGCCACCATCTCCAACACCCGAAGTAAGAAGGACCGGTTCAACGAGCTCAGCTGCAAGGAGAGCTGAAAGGATCGATCAACCCCGAGCTTCATCTTTTGACCCTCGGGAAGTGATCTCCGAGTTGAGAGAGCCAAGGAGTAGGTAGAGACGAGCTTCCACACGCTCGACCGGACAGAACGAGCAACACCCTCCCGCCTCAACTTCAGCCCCTGCCAATACCCAAGAGAGTATGGATGACTATGTCTCCATCTACTTCACTTGAAAACTGAGGTAACACCACCTCTCCATAGTATATACCATAGCATCTTTTTATTTTTCTTTGTGTGTTTTGTGTTTTGGTCTTGAATTCTCTTTCAGATTTTTATTACACAAGGGACTGTGTAATTTAAGTTTGGGGGAGGCTTCAAGACAGGTTTAACATTGTGTTCTATTTTCTTATTTCAAATTTTGCATCATTTAAGGCATAGAAAAACCATAAAAATTTGAAAAATTTTCAGAAAATTATTTCACAAAAAAAGAGTGTCATGTAGATTGCATATCATTTTAGGATTGTATATAGAGTGTTTGCATTTAGGATTGCTAATTTGCATAGGGGATGATGATGATTTCAAACCGATAAGCATGTTTTGATTCAATGAAGTAAGTTCAATGCTCAAGTTGTTAAATCTTTGTTGCATAACCGATTGTATCTCTGAAATAAGACCGCACCCTGCTTTGAATTTGTAACTTGACTATACTACTTTGATCGAAACTCGCTTATCTGATGCCATTCCCTATCTATTAGAACCTGAACTAAAATTGCAATTATCATGTCTATGCATTGTTTGTGAACTCATGGCTACCATGTACATACTTGGATCATCTTATTCATTTCATCACCCTCTGTTAATCCAAGTAGCTGTCTCTCATTTTTAGAGCAGTTTCTCATACCCTTAGCCTAGCCTTATTTCAAGCCAAAGATCATTTGTGTGTGATTGTGAGGTCTTTTTTGATTGAGCTTGGTATAACGTGTTAGGTATGAGCCGACAAGAGCAGTCTTTCATGTAGACATAGCCCACGCTTTTTGGGTTAGCTAGGACTAGGTGGAGACTTGTATTTGGGATTGGGATTGTGTATGGAATGAATGAGAATATGAGTGAGAATGAAAAGAAAAGAAAAAAAAAAGAGAGTAAGAGTTTAGAGTTCTAAGGGGGATACAAAAGTGTTAAGTCTAGTAAAGGGTTTGGAATTCAAAGAAGTTAGGCATTGTAATTCAAAGAAAAGGGTAAATCGCCCTATGTGGTAAGATTAGAAAAAAGCCTTAAGTTTGTCAAAGTATAAAATCAAACCTGCTAGACTTTTAAATCGTTTCAAAGAGAACCCCTTAGAACTTGAACCAAAAAGAGAGAAAGAATGAGAAAAATGGTAAAGTTAGGACATCTATGGGACTGGGATCATCTTCTGAGCTATCGTACTATATCATGGGGTAGATGGGAGTCTGTTCTTGTATGTGTCCGTTGGCTTTTACCTTTAGCATTCTACTGAAGCTCAATCTTTTCTCTGAGAGTCCCCTGTTACTCGACCAAACCATTAGAGGGACCATTTTTGTCTCTTAGCCTAAGCCCGAAACCAAGTGAGTTCATAACCATTGCATTGCTTGATCCACTGTTCGTGCTTAAAGAATGTTAAAGGGAATTGGTTGATGTGAATGCTTGAATAGATTAAGGCAAGTTGTTAGGTTACATTGTGACGAGTATGACTAACGTTTTTAAGTAAGGGTCTATCATCTTGCAACCTAGAATTAGCTACCTCGACATTGAGCTTACCCGTTTTATATGCATGCTTCGGTTTTGAATCCCCACCTTCAAACCTCTCCTTCAACTTAAGATTTTTTGTTTGCTTGAGGGCAAGCAAAAGATAAGTTTGGGGGAGTTGATAACACTGTATTTTACTCATTTTAGGTGTATCTTTATCATCATTTAGTTTTGCATTTGCTCATTGTATCATATCATTTTGCACCATTTTAGCTTATTTTGCATACTTAGGCATCTAGGATCATCTTGCGTATGCATTGCATGTTTTGGTATGTTTTCAGGTGCAGAATGAGTTAAAAAGGACTCTACTCGATCCATTCACTCGACCCAGGCAGCTATAGAGGAGGATGCAGTTTACTCGACCTCTTTACTCGATCCAGGATGCCACAGAGGAGGCTGCACTTTACTCGACCCTCCTACTCGATCAAGGCAACCTTAGATGAAGCAGCAGATTGATCTACTCACCTCTCCTACTCGATCCACTACTCGATCCATTTACTCGACCAAGGGTAACTATCTCTACCAGACTTGTTGAGCTATCAAAGCGTCTTCAGATCCTCCTCATTCCCCACTTAACCAGACATCTGAGCATACGAATAGGAGAGGATGAAGCATCTACTCCACCAATTGATCACTCGGAGCATAGACACAAAGGCGCAAACTTTGCAGCACCCTCTTTACTCGATCCCCAAGATCGAGTATTCGCCCAAACCTCCTCAAGTCTCTTGTCTTCTAGTGAATCTAGGGTTTCCAACATTTTAGTATAAATAGATCACTTTAGGATTTGTCCAAAGGATATATGCTTTATCTTTTACTTTTTCTTTGTGTTTATGAATCTTGAAACCTTAATTACTCTTAATCTATTTCGTTTTTGCATTTGATTGTTTAAGTAAAGTTGTTTAGCTTGTTTAGATCTACATTTTGGTATTATTTTAGTAATTTATGGGCTTGTGTTCTTGATAATGTTGCTTGAGTAGTGATTAGGGTTCTTGAAGATGGATTAGATTAGGGTAATCTCTAGGTTAGTTAGGTGGTTAGTGTTTAGGTTTATACCCTTCTGGATTCGCTTGGCCCCTATGCGGTTTTTGCTGGCTAATGTGGAGATTCGATCATAGACGTCCAGCGTCCAAAAGACGTTCAAATGGATGTCTGACCTACGAATTCCAGAGATTTGTAGACTCGACCAAGGGATTGGCTTGTTTACCTATTGGCTTTGGTAGATTGTTTCTTAAACCCTGCTCTGCTATGTTTCATCAACGAGAGTTGAAATTAGGAAGTGGTAGAGTTATGCGGGTCTCTGTCACGAGAGTGGATTGACGCGGTTTTTGAATCTATCGTCATGGGTATCTACCTTTCGCCTATTAGCCAATTGGTGAATCCTAGAGTTGCCCTTATCAATGAATCCATCCTTAGAACTTCTATTAGATTTATTTGTATCCCCTGTTGATTGCACTTTTCTTTACCTGTTATTTGTATCCCCTATTTATATCCCCTGTTGATTGCATTTAGGTTTCTTAATTTTGTCACTTGTTGGTTCTACTCGACCCAATGATCGAATAGGGCTCTTAAGTTCTTATTTTTACTTGTTTGAATCCTGACCTAGGATTGTTACTAGAAACCCACCATCATTATAATCTGGCTTGACTTAGTAGTTTCTTTACACCATCTTTACAGTGGACTGGATTGACACCCCCTATAACTGCATCGACTTATTTGTGTTTTAGGGGAATTGAACTGAATCTCAGCAGACCTGAAAAACCTCCTTATCAATTTGGCGTCGTTGTGAATTCATTGTTGCATTGTTACATTCAAGATATCAAAAACTTTTAAGATCAAGTTCTTTTACATTTATCAAGTTACTAACTCATATTTTCGTCTGCTTGTTTTTGTGGTATAGGTACTAATCTTTGTGCATGCAAACTCGATCCGAAGGTTCTGCACACCTATTACCATTCAGAGACAGAATTGACAAAATAGCTCGTGAGTTATCAGAAACCAAAGCAAAGGCAGCCTGTGATCAGAACAGACCAGCTGCTATGGATCAACAGAACAGACCAGTTTATGTTCAAGACCCACCTAATGTTGATCAACCAAGAAACATTGGTGCTGGTGATGCCCCAAGGAATCATCACCAAAGATAAGGGATAGTGCCTCCACCAGTTCAGAACAACAACTTTGAGATCAAGAGTGGTCTCATCTCCATGATCCAAGGAAACAAGTTTCATGGTTTACCTATGGAAGATCCCCTGGACCATCTTGACAGCTTTGATAGACTCTGTGGCCTTACCAAGATCAATGGTGTCACTGAAGATATGTTTAAGCTCAAGCTATTTCCCTTCTCTTTGGGAGACAAGGCACACCACTAGGAGAAGACTCTACCCCAGACTCCATCACCTCATGGGACGATTGTAAGAAAGCTTTTCTTGCCAAGTTCTTCTCTAACGCTCGCACAGCTAGATTGAGGAACGAGATCTCCGGTTTCAACCAGAAAAACAATGAAACTTTTTGTGAAGCTTGGGAGAGGTTTAAAAGCTACACCACTCAGTGCCCCCATCACGGTTTCAGAAAGGCTTCATTGCTGGCTCAGCAGAAGCAGATACACTTCATCACTGATGAAGAGCACTTCCAAATGCAAGAAGGGGGAATGATCAAACTGAAGAGCTGTGCTACATTCAGAACCAAGGAGGGTTCAACAAGGGCTTCAACAACTACAAGCCCAACCCAAACCTCTCCTATAGAAGCAATAATGTAGCTAACCCCCAAGATCAAGTGTATCCACCACAACAGAATCAGTCCAAGCCTTTTGTTCAGTACAACCAAGGTTATGTCCCTAAACAACAGTTCAATGGAGGCTACCAATAGCAGAATCCACCACCAGGGTTCACTCAACAACCACAACAAGCCCTAGCAGCTCAAGATCCTGAAATTAAGCAACTCATTCAACAGATCATCCAAGGGTAAGCTACTGGCGCTATGGCTTTTGACAAGAAGATAGCTGAATTACACAACAAGATCGATTGTTCATACAACGATCTGAATGTCAAGTTTGAAGCTTTGAACTCAAAAATCAAGTATGTGGAGAGTCAATTTGCATCAACCTCTGCTCCGAAGCATCCTCAACAACTTCCAGGGAAAGCAGTCCAGAATCCTAAGGACTATGCTACTGCTAATGCTATCACCATCCACCAAGAAGATGAGTCTCCACCAAGTCATCAGACTCTCAATACTAAGGACAATATGATTCAAGAAGGGGGGGGGGGATTCAACTCAAATTGCTACACCTGCCACTCAGCAATTCATCTGGACTATAGAGCACACACCTTTGCTGAATACTCAACATTCTGGAAAAAGATTCAAAATCGAAAAACTCAAGAAAGAGCAGAATCAAGAGATGATTAGCAGTGCCAGCACTCAAGAAACATACAAGAAGAAAGTCATCCAAGAAAAGCTTGATGATCCCGGTTCATTCACTCTGCCATGCTCTTTAGGACCATTGACATTCAATAGGTGCCTTTGTGATTTGGGAGCATCTGTTAGCCTTATGCCTCTCTCTACAGCTAAAAGGCTAGGGATCATAGAATTCAAGTTCTGCAACTTAGCTTTACTCTTAGCAGATGGTTCTGTTGCACATCCTCACGGTCTCATAGAGAATCTGCCTGTCAAGATTGGAAATGTTGAGATACCTACAGATTTTGTGGTATTGGATGTAGATGAAAAAGGCAAGGATCCCCTGATCCTAGGCAGACCATTCCTAGCTTCAGCTGGAGCAGTCATAGATGTCAGGAATGGAAAAATTAATCTAAACCTTGAAAAAGGCATCAAGATGAAGTTTGACATCAGAGAAGCTTCAAGGAAATCAACAACAGGAGCCCAGGCCTAAAAGAACCCATGAAATCTACATGCAAATACTTATCGAGACTTGTAAAACGTTAGAAATTTTGAAAACAATAAGATTTACTTTCTAATAACTTACCAATTTACTTGCAAATTGAAATTGAGACTTGCAAATTAGAAGAAATAAAGAGAACAAATAGATTAACATGTTGAAAGTTCAATCAAGCGATGGAATGCTGATATGAGTCAAATTATCCTAATGACTACTCTCTCAAATAAAGAGATTGTTATAGCATTTAGGGATCGGATTTCACAAAGTTCTCGGATCACACAATAGACTAACAGTTTCGAATAAAGCTAAACATAAAATATTATAAAAGTAAAAGACAAGAAATCAATTAAAAGTTTGTTTTAGATTCAGATGATTAAGATGTCGGGTTTAGGGAAATTCTCTAGAGATATCAGAATAGTAGATTTAGTAGTAAATTAGGAATATTATTGAACCATTCTAGAACACAAATCACTAATATAAAGTAACCGGTGGTGTGCCGTGCTACTCACTATGCTTAATAGTATTGATTCCAACTCTCTTCTAAATCCCTAGAACTAAGCAAGCATTATAATCAGGTTTGATAAGTTCACCTAAGTAATGGACGCTAGCACGCATCTAAATACTAGGCTCATCTAAGATAGTTCCAGTAATAGATACCTATGGTGGGTATACCTATTATCCTAAAATCAAGTTCTAGTTAGTTACTCTAAAATTAACATTAAGAACAATCATGAAGAATTCTAAATATATTATCCTAACAGGGTTTTTGATTTACTAATTCAACCAAATCCCTAATGAGAATCCCTTAACCAAACAAGAGAACTACTCAAGCATGATTATAGAAAAAACAAAACATGATTGAATAAGAAGTCAATGATGGAATTAAGAAGAGAAAAGAGTTTAGAAGAATCTTCTCTAAAAGGAGTCTCCATAGGATTTTGCCCCAAAGTACATAATAGAGAATAATAGTTAGATCTAAACAATGACCATAAAAATCAATATATAAGTTCCTAAAACGTGATAGGCCTTCTAAGAAATAAGGGAAAGTTCTGGGCCGATTTTGGAAACATCAATAAGTTGCACGATTGACTTGCTGTCAGGTATTGGTGTCGCTCGACACCAGGGGTTGTGTCGATCGACACCTACGTCAATTTTTGTCTCCGGATTGCTGCTGCAGCTTAAGTTGTCTGATTTGCACCAGAATGCTCCATAATCTCCAAATGCATCCCAAACATTTAAAGACCTGAAAAAGACTAGAAAAGACTCTACAAATAACAAAAGACTCTACAAATAACAAAAGACTCTAAAAACTATACCTAATTCATAGCTAAAAGCATTGAAAATCGAGGTATATCAACTCCCCAAGACTTAGTTTTTGCTTGCCCTCAAGCAAAACACAAAAGCCAAACCCGTGGAAGAGGTTTGAAAACACAGGAACTCCCAATCTCTCTAGCTTATTATCCTGATCATACAAACCAATTCTATGCACTAAATAGTTTTAGCCAAATCCTGTCCACTATGTAATTCTCCGCTAGCCCACACAACATCCTAGATTCCATACCAAAGCACTCAACTATATCCATTATAAAGTTTTAGAAACTGTAAACTGTTTCTTGTATTTACTTTGATGCATATTATATGTCTTTTATAGGCTACAGAAGAGATCATAGAAATTCCTAAATTACAATCAATGCATAATCACAATCGTATCAATCGTATACAGATTGTATCAAAAACAGAGCAACTTCCTTATATGGTTACGTGATCGTCGGGATCATGACTTGGTCCGCAAACTCCGTTGAGTCGTTAATACCCTCCCGCAAGTTGGAGCGTGCAAATCTTGTATGCCCAACTTGATACAGAACCGATCAAATTCCTTCTTCCCCAATGGCTTTGTAAAGATATCTGCAAGTTATTTGTGACTTTGTACATGTAACAGGCGTATATTTTTGGATAGTACCTCGTCGCGTACAAAATGACAATCAACTTCGACGTGCTTGGTGCGTTCCTGAAAGACTAGATTTGTCGCTATATGAATTGTTGCCTTACTATCACACCAAACAGACATTGACTGATAGTGCTTTACTCCAAGCGATTGAAGAATCCTTTTAAGCCAAAATCAACTCTTGTGTTAAGAATGCCATCGCTCTGTATTCTACTTCTGCAGAAGACCTACTCAGTGTCTTTTGTTTTTTTGTTTTGCATGAGATTGGCGATCCTCCAAGCTGAATAAAATAACCAGTGACTGACTTTCTCGTTAAAGGACAACTCGCATAGTCACTATCACACCAACCAGTAAAACAAAATGGTGTCTTAGCTCTCAACAGAATACCTTGCCCAAGATTGTTTTTCAAGTACCTAACAACTCGCAAAGCTGCAGTCCAATGATCTTGTTTTGGCTGCTGCATAAATTGAGCCAAAAGATGAACGCAGTACGCCAAATCCGGTCATGTGTTTTAGATCCTAACAAGCCTGTGTCGGAGATAATATCCAAAGCATATTTCCTTTGACAGAGATACATACCCGTAGAGTTCCGAGCCACTTCAATACCCAAAAAATATTTCAAAAGTCCTATATCACTCATATGGAAGCACGATGAAAGATAGGACTTGAAGTCATCCATGACCGTCGGAGAACTAGCACTGGTTATCAAATCGTCAACATACACCAATACACGAATATGCGATCATTTTTGTCGAGAGTAAACAGTGAATAATCCAACTTATTTTGTTCGAAGCCATACTCTTGTAAGCTTGTTGACTGCTTCGCAAACCAGCATCTTGGACTCTGTTTTAACCCATACATTGACTTGCAAAGTCTACATACCTTAAAAGAATCAGAAGCTTGAAATCCGGGTGGCAGTCTCATATATATTTCTTCCTCTAAATCACCGTGTAGAAACGCATTGTAGACGTCTATTTGGTGAACATCCCTTCTATTTTTCACAGTTGTATCCAAAACCAACCGTACAGTTCCCATCTTGGCAACTGGTGCGAAAGTTTCACCGTAGTCTACACCTTCAATTTGTTTGTTACCGAGAGCAACTAACCTCGCTTTATGTCGTTCCAATGTACCGTCTAATTTGTATTTGAGCTTGTAAACCCATTTACTGCCTATTGCTTGCTTTCCTTGTGGCAAATCTTCTATCGTCCATGAGTGGTTTCGTTCTTGAGCATCAATTTCTGAACACATAGCCCTTTTCCATTTCTCATCTTTCATTGCTTGTTTAAATGACTTTGGTTATACGCCCGAAGTTATTGCAGCCAAATATGCTTGATGTTGAGTAGAGAAACGCTCACAAGAAATAAAATTTGCAATTGGATGACTCGATGTAGAATCAGACGTTGAAGCCGTCTTCGATTTCAGAATTCCCGTGTTTACCACAAATTCTTTCAATTTCACTGACTGAGTTTTCTGCCTTTTTCCGCGACCCAATTGTTCTTCTTGGACCTACAGAATCGTCGTCGATGACATGATTGGAACAATCGCCGGAGTTGGCGTCGGAATCATAGTGGAGCGATTTTGATTTTCAGTTCTTTGACTTCCCTCGATGACGACGTTTTGAAGTGAAGGAGCGTGTTCAGAAATTGGGTTTTCAATAACCCAGTTGGGCTTGGTGTAGGCCCAATAGTCGATTGTGGTGTTAATGGGCCATCCTCACGAATTGAGCTTGTACGTCCATTTTCTTCTTCATTTTCGACAAACAGAGACTGTAAATTTAGAACTTCAAGTTCTTCTTCTGCAATTTCTTCTTCTACCTCAGACTTGAATGGAAATTCATTTTCATAAAATACCACATCCCTTGAAACAAAGAATTGATATTTTTCCAAGTCATATAACCTCCACCCCTTTTTTCCATAAGGGTATCCGATGAAAACGCATCGACGACTCCGAAAAGCAAACTTATCTCCTTTATGAAATTGATCATGAGCATAGCAGAGAGTCCCAAACACCTTCATATGATTGTATTTCGGTTTCTCATTATATATCCTCTCATATGGTGTCATTCCTTTCAACACCATACTTGGAGTTCGATTTATTAAGTAAGCCGCAGTGAGAACACATTCGCCCCAAAACGCTATCGGTAAATTGGCTTCAAACCAAGCGCTCTACCAACATTGCTGGTGTTTTCTCTCCACTCTTCCGTTCTGTTGAGGAGTGCCAACAAAAGACGTTTCATGAACTATGCCTTGTTGTTTGAAGAATTCACTTAGACAAAGAAATTCTGATCCGTTATCGCTTCTTATAACACGAAAGAAAGACCCGACTTTGGCCTTTTAAATAACCTGGAATAAGTACTCCAAGGTTACTGGAGTATCGAACTGACCAGTAGTCATGGCCAAGAAATTCTTGAGATGATTAGAAGCTTCAGATTTTTCAGACATCAAATAGAGCCATACTCCACGAGAGTAATCGTCTACAATGGTTAAGAAGTAACGAGCACCCGAATGAGTTGGAGTTCTATAAGGTCCCCATAAATCACAATAGATCAAAAATCCCTTTCGTTTTATTCTCACTTAATGGAAAAGATAATCTTGTTTGCTTAGCGCGGAGACAAACATCACACGCTTTATTCAAAATATCAGAAACAACATTTGAAACAACAGGGAGAAGACCAACTACTTTGTCTGAATGATATCCCATCCTCTTATGCCAAAGCTCAAAAGATTTATCATCTCTTACTTCCACAGATGCTGCTGACTCCATACTTCTAAAGCGGAAAGTCCCTCCTGTACGTCTACTAACTCCAAACACCATCCTCGTAGTGTGGTCCTGAACCACAAGAAAACGATCAGCTAACTGCCCTACGCAATTGTTCTCATCCATCACTTGGCAAAGAGAAATCAAATCTGTGTGGAAATTCTCAACATAATAAACTGAGCGGAGTATCAAACAAGGTCCTATCCTAACTGATCTTTCCTTAACTGCCACTTTTTCTCTTCCATCGACCAATACAATACTGATTTGTTCCATTTCCTTAACACTTTCTAGAATGTCTAAGTGACCCGTCAAGTGATACGATGCACCCGTATCCACTATCCTTAAAGGCAAAGAAGACTTACCCGTCAGTTTTTCAGTTTCGTTAGTCTTCCCATTGTTGAGAAGATTCTTAATTGCTTTCCACTGCAAATCGATAAATCCCGTTACTTCGTCACTGTCCTTTTCTGTCACAACGTAGTTAGCTTGCTCATAGCTTGTCAGTGGATTGACTTGGACTGCATTGGCGTAGGAGGTGCTCCCACAACCTCTTCCAGCTCCTCCGTTAGTACCGCCATGACCTCGTCCTTGCAAAGTTCTGCCTTTTGGCCTATCACCCCACCATTTTGGATAGCCAAACACCGCATAACACTTGTCTGGGCTATGGCCAATGCGATTAAAAAGGTTGCACATAACTCCTTTTTCCTTGTCGTCAAGTTTGAAACGAGGTCAGGTTTGAACTGAAAAGGATGTCACATCTGTAGGCTTCTCCTCAACATTTATGCGAAGATCCTCTTCTTGTCGCACAATGTTGTAGACTTCCTCTAATGGCTGCACAGGAACACGAGCAACAAGGGTTGAACGGACTGTCCGAAACTGATCATCAAGTCCACAAAGAAATTGATGCACCTTATCTTCTTCAAGATCTGCTTCTTGTGCCGTCGCAAGATCACACGTACACAAACCATACTTACACGCTCGTATTGGTCGGTAACTCGCAAGACTATCCCACATTTGGGTCAGCTTCCCATAGTACGCTTCGATTGCTGCACCTCTCTGTTTGCAAAAAGCTAATCCAGCTTGGATTTGTTGAATCCGAGCCCCATTCATCACCCCAAATCGTTTCTTCAAGTGATCCCATAGATCCTTTGCCACATCTTTGTGAGAGATTGTTGAACGCATCGATGGATCTATAGTCATCTTTATCCAAGACACGAGAAGTGCTTGAATCGTCCACCAATCTTCCAAGTCAAGTGATCCATCAGCCGGTTTTGGGATTGAGCCGTCGAGGAATCCGAATTTCTTGCGTAATGACAACGCCGTTTTCATCCCGCAAGCCCATTCGTCGTAATTAACTCCCTTCTAGAGAGGGTGTGATATCACCGCGCCGGGATTGTCGGCAGAGGTCAACTCGTAAGGAGAGATGGTTCTTCTCACCTCCACAGTCGCAGCCGGAGCTTCAGTCTGGTTCGGGTTTGTCATTCGAAGTTTCAGAGATCACAAAGAATTTTTGAAGAAAAACTTTGTCGCTTTGATACCATAAAGATTTAGAAACTGTAAACAGTTTCTTGTATTTACTTTGATGCATATTACATGTCTTTTATAGGCTACAAAAGAGATCATAGAAAATCCTAAATTACAATTAATGCATAATCACAATCGTATCAATCGTATACAGATTGTATCAAAAACAGAGCAACTTCCTTATATGGTTAGGTGATCGTTGGGATCATGACTTGGTCCGCAAACTCTGTTGAGTCGTTAATACATTAGGCTTTCATCGTTGGTTTCTCATCAATCAGGGTAACGTTTAATAAACCTTCTAGACTTATTCATGTACTATACCATAACAATTCGACCACTCATTTTCTTTTTATTTCTGGTACTCTTTCTCTCCCCTAAACTTATTCTTTTTAGAGAGTAAACAAAGAGGAACTCGCATACTGGATCGACACCCTCGGCATTTTTCCAACCTTTGTAATTGATCATTTCAAACAATGTATAATAATGGGATAATAGGAAACATTCTTACCCCTATATATTATCTGAAAATCCTTTCAATCTCTCATTAGTATACATATTTTTTATCAAGGGAGAGAAATACTTTCTTAGTCAAGTCCTACAAACTCTAACCGTTTTGATGAGGTAAAAGGAAGAGCAGTGAGATTAGCTTCAGCCTTTGTGGATTATGTTGGGAACGAATGTCCTTAAGTTTGTTGGTTGGCCTTCTGGATTTTCCATTAGTCGAATTGATTTGAATATGGAGTAATTAAGCAATCCAGGCAATAAACTCGAAGGAGAGATCATAATTTTGAACAAAAGTTTTGACTCAATAAAACGACTCATAAATAAGAAAAAGACTCAAACAGAAAAATGCACTTAGTAACTGCCTCCCTCAGACTTAAACGTCACTGTCCCTAGTGGCATTCAAATCCGGAGTAAGCGAGAAAAAGTAAAGAAAAACAAAAAATAAAAGAAAAAGAAAACCATACCAGTGGGTTGCCTCCTACTAAGCGCTTGTTTATAGTCAATAGCTTAACTTGGCGGAGTTCAGGACTTGGATGGAGGAACATGGGACTTATGCTGCAATCTCGCCTTCCAATGCGGTGTGTAAACAGATCGGCTATGTGCAGCATCTGGTGTCGATCGACACCACCACCAGTGTCTGATACTCCCATTGTTACCTGCAAAATCAGCAGAGGAAACAAGCTCTCGAGAAACCCGATGCTCGTTTACCAGTGAAGCACACTTCAAAGATTCTATAGAAGTAACCGAAGGATAAGTAGGAGAAGAGATGGAGAAGTACCTATCACAGGGAACTGAAATAGATGTGGGCGAGGAAGGAGGTGCAGAACCATCTGTCTGTGAAGCGCGATGGTGTCGAACGACAGGGGGTGTGGTGTCGATCGACACTGATTCTTTGCAGCTCTCATTTGCGCGTGAATTGACACTGCCAAGATTTTCCTGCAAACTTGTCTCAACCAAGTAAATACTTTCTTCAGGTAGAAAAATAATTGATGGGAACGTCATCTTCAACCTTGATCCTTGACAAATGATCAGCAACTCCATTCTCAATCCATTTCTTATCCCTTACTGATGTCAAACTCTTGAAGAAGAAGAATCAATCGTAGTAATCTTGGCTTAGCATCCTTTTTCTACATAAGGTACTTGAGTGCTGAATGATCTGTATGCACAATTACCTTGGACCCAACCAGATAAGGGCAAAACTTCTCAAAAGCAAAACCCACAGCTAACAATTCTTTCTCTATTGTCGCATAATTCTGTTGTGCATTATCAAGTGTTCTACTTGTATAGTTGATAACATGAAGTTTATGCCTTTCCCCTGTCCCAAAACAGCTCCAACTGCAAAATCACTCGCATCACACATTATCTCAAAAGTAAATTCTAGTCCGGAGCTTGAACTATTGGAGCACTCACTAAAGCATTCTTAATCTCATTAAAAGCAGCATGACACTCAGAATTGAAGTCAAACTTCACATCCTTAGCAAGCAAAGTTGTTAGTGGCCTGGCAATCTTACTGAAATCCTTGACGAACCTCCTGTAAAATCCAACATGTCCAAGGAAACTCCTCACAGATTTCACGCTATCTGGTGCCTGTAAACTTTTCATAACCTTTATCTTGGCTTTATCAACCTCAATACCCGCACCTGAAACTTTGTGACCAAGAACTATACCTTCCTGAACCATGAAATGACATTTCTCCCAATTAAAAACCTAATTCTTCTCTTCACATCTAGCTAGAACTTTGCAAAGGTTCTCCAAGCATGCTTCAAATGAAGACCCATAAACAGAAAAGTCATCCATAAAACTTCGATGATCCTCAATCATGTCTGTGAAGATCGACATCATAGATCTCTGAAATGTCACAAGAGCATTACAAAGACCAAACGACATTCTACGATAGGCGAAAGTACCATAGGGACACGTGAATGTGGTCTTCTCCTGATCATCTTGATGGATTGGTATCTGAAAGAATCCTGAGTATCTGTTGGAGCTGGATTCCCCTCCAGGAATCCACCTGCAAAAATACCACGCCAGCCCACAAAGCCCACCAAGCCCACCAAGTAGAGGACCTACGCAGCTGATGAGCCCACATACGCGAATAGGTACTTGGGCCGGATAAGCCCGGTCACCTGATGAAGGGAGATAAGCAAATAACAACTTAAGAACTGATGAGGAGATATTCGCGGAACTGACCTACCGAATATCCAGGAGGATCTCCGAATATCCCGGACGGAGCTACCACGTGCGTAGACCTATGTAAGGGAGCAAGGACGACTAGGAAGACACATTCAATTCAGCTTACATTCACACACATACTTTTACACTTGTAATCTCATTTCACATTGTAAAAGCTTTGTCATAATCAATACAAAAATTCCATTCGTTCTTAGCAATATAACTCTCAAGGTTTCAGTGAAGTTATAGACCTCCTTTCTCATAATCTCAATTACAAATCTCTAGTGTGGATTTCAGAACCCATATTTGACACCGTCTGTGGGGACGGAAATAGATCATTCCAACACCGAAACTAACACATCAATTGTGACCAACGATCATGGATCCCAATTCATCAAATTCAACGGGATCTGGCTTACCAGTTCAGATCCCGAACGATGACGTTACGGACGAGCACCTCCCAACGGATCCCCCTCTCGGAACCCAGGTTGATGCTGTCTATAACGCTGATGCGGAGAACCTCTCCCAAAACTTGAATTCTTCTAGAACTGACCAAATCACTCCCCCTCCGCAAACAAGGGGCGGAGAACAAAATGTCACAATACAGCCTCCGAACGGAGATAACCCGCCCAACCCGTCTAATAAGGTCCCTCCGCGACCTGCCAGCGAATTATCCGAGCTTCGCGCAATGATCATGAACCTGATCAACATAAGCAAAAACAAAGAAATTGCGCATCGTAACCTCGCCGCAATGGTGGGTCAGCAGAGACGCGGCTACACTCGCATGGCACATGAGGTAGAGCGCGATACCGCGGGTAAGGAAATTCCGCCCCCCCTCCCCTGCGAAACTGGGATTCCTGCCCAGATCCCCACAGATCTGACAGGTACCGTCTCCCCGACATATCCTACTCCGAGGACTCGTCTAGACTTCGCCTCGATAGACGTCTCACCTCCTATCAACAGGCAGGTCGCCTTTTTACAGGCACCTGCGAACACTCTCGTCGAAAACCCAGCAACAGGAAACGAGACAAGCACAACGACTGCCTTTCCAAGGCCACCGCTCCCACCTTTGCTACCGATGGGCGTTCCCGGGAACTCAACGCAACAACGGACCTCTATCACTAATCCGCCATTCATTCCCTGGATACCAGGAAGCAACCTCCTTAACGGTCTAACCGATCCCCGAGCACCAGTCGATCCGCGTAACGTCGTGGATATTGAAACATTCCGCAATTACGCAGCTCAAACAAATACGAATGCACCTAGGAGTGAGCGATGCTCCCGACATAGATTGCGAGATCGAAGAAAACAGGCGCACCCCATTCACGGATAGGATCGCTCGTTTTCGCATCCGAGACGTCGAGAGCCTCTGTTTCCCGGAGTACGACAGAACGAGCGACCCAAAGACTCACCTGAGATTCTTCCGTACCTGACAGACGAAGAAAACGAAGCAGGTCATTGCCGTTTCTTCGCAGAAAACCTCGTAGGTCACGCCCTCGAATTGTTTGCTAACCTAGAAGGGAATTCTATTGATACCTTCGACCAGCTCGCCGCCGATTTCTTAAAACAGTATTCGGTACTTATCGAACACTGGACGTCTGAAGCCGACTTCTGGAGTCTCACCCAACTTCAGAACGAATCTCTGCGATCTTACGTCGAAAAATTCAAAGCAATCAAATCAAAGACTACGAACCTAAACGAAGAGGTACCATAGCCGCCCTTCGCAACGGTCTGTGGTTTTCCTCTAGGTTCGGTGAGGAACTCACTGTTAGGCAACCGGTCTCTTTAGACGATGCCCTTCACAAAGCTCTCCACTTCGCCAAAGCCGAAGAGGAGCTCGCTGTGCTGGCCTTAAGATTCAAAGAATCTAAAACGCAAAACGCTCCCCTTGCAACTAAAAACACTTTAAAAAGGAAAACCAAACGCAAGGGCAGCATACCCTATTCGCAATAGAAGAGGCAGCTGCGGACGAGAGTCCAGAACTTGACCTCGGAAAATATTGCAAGTACCACAAAAAAGAGGACATTCCACCGAGGAATGTCGCGCTGTTAAAAAATTAATCGCAGCTGGGGGCAAAACTAAAAAGGGTTCAAACCCCAAAGCTGAAACCTCTCCTCCCGACGAACAAGAGGAGGAACAAACCCCCAAACAAAAGAAATGGGACCGACCACCGGAGGGAGGTGACTCTCCTCCACCTGCTAGGAGAGAGCGCAAAGAAAGGTCAGGAAAACTCGATCTGGGTGGCAGGACAGGAAGGTCAGTCACTACACCTTCTCCCGCCCCGCAAAAGAAAAACACGAGGTTCCCATTACGCCTCTCGAAATTCTGCAGAAACGCAACTGATCACCTCTCCCCGAAACGCATCGACTTCATCATGAGAGGATCTCAGCCTGATGATGGGACCTGATCACCAGATCAAATTCTGGGAAAGTGAAACCATCGACCTCGATAAACCTCACGATGACGCTCTCGTTATCCGAATCGACGTAGGAAACTACGAACTCTCCAGTATAATGATCGACACGAGAAGCTCAGTTGACGTATTCTTCTACAAAGCCTTCAAAAAAATGGGGCACCTCGATTCCGAGTTACAAGGCAGAAAAACGCCACTTACCGGGTTTGCTGGAGATACGACCTTTTCCCTAAGAACCATCCAGCTCCCAACCGTCGCACGAGGAGTGAGACAACTCACGAACTTTCTCGTGGTCGATAAGAAAGCTCCTTTCAACGCAATATTGGAAAGACCATGGCTACACGTCATGAAAGCCGTCCGATCAACCTACCACCAATGCATTAAATTCCCTTCTGACAAAGGGATAGCAGTTGTATACGGCAGCCAACGCAGCTCCCAAAAATGCTATATGGGTAGCTACGAGCATATCAAAAAAGCCGACCCTGTAGTACTAAAGATAGAGGACATTCTCGCAGAAATGAAACCAGTCAGATCCTCTGACCCTTCTCAATGCGAACCTAAAAAATCACTGATAACGCAGGTCTGTATTGACGAATCGGATCCTAAATTGTGCGTTGGGATAGGTCAAGACCTCGACTCAGCAATACGAGAGGATCTCATAACCTTTCTCAAGGAAAACAAAGACAGCTTTGCCTGGTCAAGTGCGAACCTCCGAGGAATAAGCCTCGAGGTAACCTCACACGAACTCAACGTCGATCCGACCTACCGACCTATAAAGCAGAAACGTCGCAAGCTAGGTCCCGAAAGGGCCAAAGGTGTGCACGATGAGGTCGACCTGTTGCTCAAGATCAGATCGATAAGGGAAGAAAAATACCCTGACTGGCTCGCCAACCCGGTCGTCGTTAAAAAGAAAAATGGGAAGTATAGAGTATGCATCGACTTTATGGACCTGAATAAGGCATGTCCTAAAGACAGTTTCCCACATATTGACCGACTGGTCGAAGCCACCGCAGGACACGAACTATTGTCCTTCATGGACGCATTTTCCAAGTAAACCAAATACTTATACGCCCTGATGACCAAGAAAAAATAGCTTTCATCACCGACCGAGGCACCTACTGTTATAAAGTAATGCCCTTTGGTTTAAAAAATGCTGGAGCTACTTACTAACGATTGGTGAAAAGAATGTTCGCCGACCAGCTAGGTAAAACGATGGAGGTCTATATCGACGACATGCTGGTCAAGTCAGTTTACGAAAAAGACCACGTCCCGCAGTTAAGAGAATGCTTTAAAATCCTAAACAAATTCGAAATGAAGCTAAACCCCGAGAAATGCTCTTTCGGAGTTCCATCAGGAGAATTCCTCGGATACCTAGTAACCGAAAGAGGCATTGAGGCCAATCCTAAGCAGATTGCAACCTTCATCGAAATACCATCACCAAAAAATGGCACGAGAGGTCCAACGACTGACTGGTCGTATTGCCGCCCTCAACAGGTTCATATCCAGGTCTACCGACAAACGCGTCCCTTTCTATCAGCTCCTCCGACAGGAGAAAAAGTTCGATTGGAATGAGGACTGCGAGCAAGCCTTCAAACAATTGAAAGCATACCTGTTTGAACCACCCATACTCACAAAACCTGAAGAAGGAGAACCGTTGTACCTGTACACGGCAGTCTCCCGAACCGCGATAAGCGGTGTCCTGGTGAGAAAAGATCATGAAGGACAAAAACCAATCTATTACGTTAGTAAAACGTTGATAGACGCTGAAACCCGTTATTTAGCAATGGAAAAACTGGCACTTGCCGTAGTCATGTCAGCTCAAAAACTGAGACCATATTTTCAATCACACCCCATCGTAGTGAAGACTTCCCAACAAATCAGAACCATTTTGCACAGTCCAACCCAATCAGGTCGACTTGCAAAATGGGCCATAGAATTAAGCGAGTACGATATAGAATATCGCACCAGAACCAGCTTGAAAGCACAGGTGCTAGTCGACTTTGTAATGGAGCTCCCGTTAGCGGACCTGGATGGAACCAACTCCAATAAGAAGTGGCTCCTCCATGTAGACGGCTCCTCCAACCGACAAGGATCCAGAGAAGGAAATACAACTCACCTCCCCCACAAGGGAAGTCATGGAACAATCGTTCCGACTCGGATTCAACGCATCAAACAACGAGTCTGAGTACGAAGCCCTCATTGTTGGCATTAAGCTAGCTCAAGGAATGGGGATCCACGATATACACGCCCACAGCGACTCCGACCAGCCAGTTCCACGGGGAATATGAAGCTAAAGACGAGCGCATGGAAGCGTACCTCGAACTAGTCAAAACCTTGACCCAACATTTCGAATCGTTTAAACTAACCAGGATCCCAAGAGGAGAAAACACCTCTGCAGATGTCTTGGCAGCTCTTGCCCTTTCGTCAAAAGAATTATCCCGGTCGAAGGAATAGAACACCCGAGCATCGACCTAACGGTCAAACATGCTGGGATGGAAACCTCGACAACTTGCAACTTCACGTGAGTAATCCGAAGCACCACCTCCGCGGCTAGAGCTCTCGTAGCAGCCGCGGAGGCAAGTGCAGCGGAGGATGAGCCAGAGCTCGAAACCCCCGAACAACCTGCCCCGTACGAAGAGCCAGAGCTCGAAACCCCCGTACAACCGTACAATGACTGGAGAAACCAATCATCGATTACATCGAACGAGGGATCACACCTCCCGACAAGTGGGAGGCCAGAAAACTCAAAGCCGAGAGTGCAAGGTACTGCATCATGGAAGGGAGACTTATGAAACGCAGCGTCGCAGATCCCTATATGGTGTGTACCTACGGGCAACAAACAAAAGACCTCATGAAAAGCATGCCCGAAGGACAATGTGGTAGCCACTGTAGTGGACGTACCCTCGCCCTCAGAATCAAAAAGCAAGGCTACTTCTGACCAACAATGGTAGCCGATTGCATAACTCATTCACTCAGGTGCGATAAGTGCCAACGGCATGCACCTACACTGCACCAACCTCCCGAGGAAATGTCCTCAATATCTTCTCCTTACCCGTTCATGAAGTGGTCCATGGACGTCGTAGGTCCCATGGAAGCCTCAAGTGGGAAGAAGAGATTAAAAAACCTGCTGGTCCTCACCGACTACAATACCAAATGGATTGAGGCTAAAGCCTTCCAACAGGTAACCGAGAAACAAGTTGAGGACTTCCTGTGGGAAAATATTGTAGGCCGACACGGCATACCGTATGAGATCGTCACTGATAACGGGACTAACCTCACCTCGGGAAAAATTAAAGCATTCTACGAAAAGTGGAAGATCCGTCTTACCACATCCACCCCCCGTTACCCACAAGGTAACGGACAGGCAGAAGCCGCCAACGAAGCTATATTGAGCAACATCAAGAAAATACTTTATTTCAAAAAGTCAATGTGGTCCGACGTACTCCACGAAGTTCTCTGGGCCTACCGAACTACACCTTGCAAATCAACGCCAGAAACATCGTTCTCTCTCGCCTATGGTTTAGAAGCAGTAATCCGTGTCGAAACCATAGTACCAAGCGTGAGAAGGACCGCCAGTCTTGCTAACTTGGACCTAAACACGCAAATGCTACAGGACAACATGGACTTCATCGATGAACGCAGAGATCAGGCAATGATCAGAGTTCAAAACTATCAAACAAGCTGCCGCCCGCTACTATAACTCCAATATCAAAATTTGGAGATTTTAAGTGGGAGAGCTCGTTCTACGAAAAGTGTTCAGCAACACGAGAGAGCTAAACGCCGATAAACTGGGAACTAACTGGGAAGGTCCCTATCGAATCATCGAGATGGTACGTGACGGCGTCTATAAGTTCGAAAAAGTTATCAATGGAGTACCTGAGTTACGGCCTTGGAATGCCATGCATCTCAAAAAATACCACGAATAGGTACTCAAAAACAAATGAACTACGATAAGGCTTGATCCCTTGGCAGGGTACGTACGCAGCTCCCTCCAAGAGCGCAGCCACCACTTCAATCAAACTACGTTAAGGCTTGATCCCCTAACCTGTATGCAGGCAGTTCCCCCCGCGAACACGGCCACCATCTTAACTCCTCCGTTTGAAACAGTTTTCTTCAACAAGGAAAACGGACATCACATCGTCCATCAGAGAAGGTTAGCTGCTTACCTAACAGTTCAACCATCCATCGATACCAAGCAGGTCCCTTCGAGGTGACCAGACACCAGATCGTCGTTTGCTTTACCTCATTTGTACTCAACAATATTGAAATAAGAATAAAAGAAAATTTTGATACTCAATATTATGTCTCGCAAAACAATCGTTTCCACTACAATTTAAAACTCATTCGTAATCTTACGATACCCAAAAGCCCAACCTCCTAATGTTGGCGGATCCATTTTGTGATCTCGCTTCCAAAAATTCTACAGTGAACCTTACCTAAAAACACATCACTTCGACTTCATCAGAACTCACCTACTACAACCATATCTGACTCCTTCCTTCGCTATCAACACATAACATACTAAACAAGGAAGAAACGAAGGTTTCATTCGCGATCTGGCGATACTACAAGCCCAGTTCCAAAAATCTGGCAGGTCCCTTGTGTGATCTCACTTCAACAGGTTCCCGAGATAAAAACACTCAAACTTACTCAAGTTTGAACCTACGAAGAACATACCATATTACATCAGAAATAACTTGGACTGAAAACAGGTCCAATTATTATCCGGAACATGAGCGAAATGAGGTGATCATACACCAAAATCGACGAAGTATCAACACTTCGACAAAAGATAAAAAGTACTTGATAAAAAGGATAAAAGCCTTCCAAGGCATCCACGTACTTAACCGAACAAAGGATAAAAGCCTTCCCAGGCACCAAGTTCAAAAAGCAACAAACAAAAGGATGAAAGCCTTCCGAGGCACTAAGTCTGAAACAAAAACATAAAAGCTTAAAAAGGGGAACGTAAGTGATCACTCCTTCAGTTCCCTGGCTGGCGTGGCAAAGACAGTACCGGAATCCTCCGTGAGACCTCTCGGAACGAGTCTTTGTTACTCCCGAACTCATCCAAGCCGATCAGCATTCCATGCTCGTCGATGTCCATCGCACGTACCACCGACATCTCCGAAACCTACGGGATATCCAACTTACTCAAAGTAAAGTCGGATACCTCCTTCGATTTGGACTTCGCCTCCAGGACATCGAGCCCCGCTTCCAATCGAGGTTTCTCCACAGTCAGATCAATAGGAGCCTTTGTGATCAGGTCGATCAAAGCCAAGTTCGACTCCACCTCGACCGCTTGACTTTCCAGCACTGTGTACTCCTTTTTGGCGACCCATTTTTCCTTGATCCCAGCCAGCAACTTCGAATACGCGGCGGCCAGCTCAACCTTAGCATCGTGAACCGCCTTCTTTGCTCCTTGTGCAGTCGAAGTAAGGTCCATCACCCTTTTGGAGAGCTCTTCCCTCCTCTGCTCCAAGCGATGAATCTGGTTTCTCGACGTCTGCTTGTCAGCTTGCAATCCCCTGATCTCCATCTCCATGAGCCCGATCTTCTCAGCATAACCTTTCTCGAGGTCTTTCGAAGTGGACAGCTTCATTTCCAACCACTCGATCTCCGCCTGAAATCACAATCAGGTCAGAATCATCGTATCATCGATAAAATATATACAAACAAGTCATAACCGAGGCATACCTGGAACGAAACCTCGCGCTCCTGACTAGCCTTCACACTCGCTGTCAGCTCCTGGATGAGGGTCTTCCCTTCTTCGAGCTCGTTCGCCGAGGGAACCTTGCTCAGACGTTGCTCATAGAGAGCAACCAGCTTGTTCATTGCAGCTATCGCCTGCCAAAGGCAAAACAGAAATTATAACTAGCATAAGAATAGAATTAGAAGGAGAGAGTTATCGATTATTACCTGGCCCTCCTTCGCCATCATGTCAGCATAAGGCGCCGCCTCGGCCATGTTCTTCACTCCGAGAATCTAGGAGTTCCTCCCTTTGATGTGGCGAAGCAGGTTCGCCAACCCAGCCTTGTCCTCAACGATCAGATGATCACGGTCGTGAGTGTAAGACCAGTGGAAAGGCCTGCTTCTTGCAGACCCTCCATCAGAGTTGGACGTCTGCCTCACTTCCTAAGACCGGTTCGGAGACTTGCCCCCACCTCAGGATCCTCGTCCTCCGCCTTGGGACCTACCCGAGGACCGCCTATCCGCGGACATAGCTGCCTCCAGGTTAGCAGCCGCATGTTCCACCCTCTCCTCTCTAGGAGAGGCGACCCCCTGATCGCTCACGACCAACTCACGCCGGGTGCACCCCCGGCTGGGTCCGAGCTCTCTTCGGAGAAGACGGTGCACCTTCAGAACGAACAGTCGCAGATGACCCAGATACCTGAGCGACCTGATTGTTATCTGCCTGACCTGCTGCAGCAGAGGTCCCGGTATTGATCTCAGGAAGCGATGGATGAGATGCTGAGGCAGATGCGCCGGAGATAGCTAGACTGTTTTGAGCCGCGGTCACCGCGACCAACAGATCACCAGCACGAGCAGGTTCCCCGCATAGGCTCGTTGAACACGAAGACTTGGTCGCCTTATTCTTCTTCTGGAAATGAGCAGGAGTTCTGAAGTGGAGCTGGAGTCAGGAGGAATTGAACAAACAATCTAACTGCTCAATCGTGCATAGCTAGCACAATGACTCGTGCACAAAAAAAAAGGGAAAAAACTCGTACCTATAGGCAGATCTGCCTCGGGGTTCGGTTCAATCCGCGGGACCTCTTCAATCGGATGTGGCTGTGCTGCTGGAAGGATGATTGCGGGAACTGATGGAGCTACAGCAAGAGCAGCTACGATACGATCTCTACTGAAAGTGGCCCAGTCGGTCTGACCACATCGGAGAAGGGTTAACAGCTCGAGTTCCGTCTCCGAGAGAGTAACCTCCTTGGTTCTTGCTGCAAACCATCGAAAGAAAAATAACATTAGTATCGATACTAACAGTTCAGCAAAAGCAGTCAAGAATTCGACAGAAACAACAACAAAAATCAAGAGACTCAGGTCTCCATCTGACCCAAGTTGGTAGACCAGGTCCTCGTCATCCTTGTGGGATCAAAACTACCGATTGAATGACGATCTACTCTGAAAAAGAAGTACTTGGATCGCCAGTTGGTGTCCCGACAAGCCTTCAAACCGCCTAGGACCAGAGATCCGGGACGAACGCTGATGTAGTACGTCCCCTGGTAGCTCCTAGCATTGGTCTTGACCTGGAAGAGCTGAAGCAGGTCATGGCAGCCGAATTCTCTGTTTATTTCCCGGGCTCGGTAAATAACGCCAGTACATGGCGGATGAAGTTCGGGCGCATCCGAGGAAAGGCGAGGCCGAGGCAACAGAGCATCTCGAGGATGCACGCCGGAATCGGGAAAAATAGACCATTCCGCCTAGGGTTATGACGCGCCTTTGTACTTGCGGCGGTGACGCCGCCGACCTCGTCTCTGACGAACTCTCGTCGTCGCCGTAACTGTGGTTGCTCTTGTTGTAGGAATCCTCGAGGTCGCTCATCTTTTGATTTCGATGGAGAAAGATAAGAGAGATGAAGGGAAAAGCGAAGAGGCAGATCGAGAAAGAAGGGAGTAGCAGAGAAACGATGGAGATAGCAGAAGAAAGATGAAATTTTCCTATCCCTAAAAACGAAAAATAAACATAGTAAATAGTTAGGATGGAGAGAAGTTACCTTGAGAATCGTGTGAGTTGACGTGACGTCAAGTGGAGAGGTGGGAAGTTATGTAAAGCCATTATCACCACGAGTTTCGAGATTGAAGAGATCTCTCCCCCGTGCCTGATCTGGACTGTCATATGCGGTGCGCTGAAGAGACCCTCCATCTCAGTCGTCCACGACAGCAGCGACTTATCTTGCGTATCTCCTCAATATCTTTCGGTTCATGAACCTAAAATTAAATCGTTTTTATTGATTTTATCCTCAAAACCGACTGATCTCATCATATCTATCATCTCATCTAGAATATTTTCGCAATCTTACCTAACCTATATATCCGCTCATCGAGTTCGCCTACTCACTCAATGGGCTGAGGGCAAATGTTGGAGCTGGATTCCCCTCCAGGAATCCACCTGCAAAAATACCAAGCCAGCCCACAAAGCCCACCAAGCCCACCAAGTAGAGGACATACGAAGCTGATGAGCCCACATACGCGAATAGGTACTTGGGCCGGATAAGCCTGGACACCTGATGAAGGGAGATAAGCGAATAACAACTTAAGAACGGATGAGGAGATATTCGCGGAGTGGACCTAATATCTCGGAACTGACCTGCCGAATATCTAGGAGGATCTTCGTAGATCCCGGACGGAGCTACCACGTGCGTAGACCTATATAAGGGAGCAAGGACGACTTGGAAGACACATTCAATTCAGCTTACATTCACACACATACTTTTACACTTGTAATCTCATTTCACATTGTAAAAGCTTTGTCATAATCAATACAAAAAGTCCATTCGTTCTTAGCAATATAACTCTCAAGGTTTCAGTGAAGTTATAGCCCTCCTTTCTCATAATCTCAATTACAAATCTCTAGTGTGGATTTCAGAACCCATAGTATCCATCAAGTACCATAGGAATCAGCTCATTCTTGTCATTCTTAACCACTATAACACCTCCTTTCTTAGGAACCACATGCACTAGACTAACCCAATCACTATCTAAAATTAGATAGATGATCCCAGCTTCCAACAGTTTTATGATCTCCTTCTTAACAACATCCTTCAGATTCGGGTTTAGTCTCTTTGATGCTCAACTGAGGGCTTAGACTCATCCTTGAGGTGAATCCTATGCATACACAAGTCCAGAGAGATACCTACAATATCATCAAGAGAATAGCCAAGAGCTTTGCGATACTTGCGCAGCTTGCTTATCAATAAAGTGAGCTTTGCCTTGTTTAAAGAATCATTAACAATGACAGGGTAAATAGAATTGTCACCAAGAAATGCGTACCTTAGCCCTGGAGGAAGAGATTTTAGATCAACTTTAGGAGCTTTTTTTGGGCTCCAGTCGCCAACTGTTGCTGCGTTTGTAGATGTGCCAATTAACTCCTCCTGAGCAACTAATTGCATTACATGCTCAGTTCTATCCAGTAGCTTACCATACCCGTCGGGAACTTTGTCTATTGAAGGAATTAGAGCATGCTTCAAAGGATCGGCATGTGTCATCTTCAGAAATTCGTCAGCCAGAGAAGAGATAGTATCCACGTAGAAAGTCTGCCCATCGATGGTAGGCTTCTTAACCACCTAATTCATGTCAAATTGTATTGTAAGATCACCTACATTCAAGCCTATTCTGCCCTTCCTTACATCAATTAGGGCACCGGTTGTGGCTAAGAAAGGCCTTCCCAAGATTAGAGGATCTTTAGGTTCTTTCTCATAAGATAAAACCACATAATCTGTAGGAATGTAGCTAGAACCGACTTGTATAGGGACATCATATAGGATACCATCGGGTCTACGGACAGTCGATCAGCAAGAACAAGAGTGATTTGCGTAGGCTCTAAATTTGTCAAACCAAGCCGAAGCGCAACTGAACGTGGCATCAAGTTGACACTAGAACCAAGATCGCACAAGCATCGCTCAAAACTCTCGTTAAGGATACCACAATTGAGAACAAAGCTACCTAGATCTGGAAGTTTCTTTGGAATCTTGTTCTGAATAATGTCGCTAACCTGTGTAGATATCTTCATCACAGCTTTCTTAGTAAGCAAATCTTTAGTAACCATCCTCTTCACATACTGTCTGATCATAGGAGAAGACTTCACAGCATCTATAAGTGGCATCTTTACCATCAACTTATCCATCATAGCTTTGCATCTAGCATCATCTAGCTCCTGTTTGGACTTCCTAGGACTCTTGGGAAAAGGAACCTTGGGTTTGGTTACCTTTGAGACAGATGAAATCGGGTTTAGGAGAATTCGCAGGGCTGTACTGGGTTGGTGTCGGTCGACACTATCGGGTTCTGCAGTGTTTGCGTTGGCTGGTGTCGATCGACCTGGACCTCCATCGGATCACGAAGCCCATCTCGGCCCATTATCATTCTATGGGCCGGGCGATTAGGTTATTGGTCCGTCTACTATTATTTTATTTCGTTTTGTATAAATAGATGTCTTAGGGTTCTGTCTTGGGACATCTAGTCAATATTGAGTTTTTGCTTTAGTTTTATTTTCTGTTTTACTCTTCTGCGCCGCTTTTGCTTCTGCAACCTGTAATTCGAGATTTTTCCAAGTTATTCAGATTCTGCATTTGATTTCATCTGTCATCTTGTTTCTCTACTCTTTATCTCTTTACTTATGTAATATTATCATTTACCTGCGTTTGAGCATGTTGTCTTAGTAGTGACTTAGAATTCTTAGGGATGGGAAAGAGTAGTTGGGGAATCCATAGTCTGTAGAATGGTTAAATTTTAGAATTGATTGAATCCCTTCAGGACTAGTTGTGTTTAATGCTTATTTATTTCTGATCAACTGGAATTCGATTCCAAGCATTCCCGCACCCAAAAGGTGTTCGATGGAATGCTTGATCCACTAGTTCCTGAGATATTTGTCTCTATCCCAAGGGATTGGCCGTTTAGAGCATTTATTGACATTATCAGTCTGTTCTTATTCCCTGCATAGTTAGATTTCGTTAATAGGAATTAGTCTGGGCTAGCTTTGCTTAAGGATTTCTATCACGGGAGTGAATTGATCTGTTGTTGAACCTGTTGTCTAGGGATATCTTGATTGCGCTTGTTAATCATTCGGATAGGCTAGGATACCACTCTATTCGATTACCCCATCCTTAGGAATTTCTTGTCTATCTGATTTCTCTGTTTTATCGTTATCACTTAATCGTTCTCATTGCTTGTTTCTTTGTTTTTGCAATCACTCGATCAACTTACTCGACCACACCCAGTGTCTGGCAACAGACTGTGCAGTCGAGTATATATGTTTCATATCCTGCCTGTTACTCGGCCACATCCTACTTCTGGCATCAGCCTGTTGTGGTCGAGTGATTTTAGTAATTCTGTTATTGTTTCTGTTTTCTGCATGTTCACTAGGACTGTTAGAAACCCCAAAACTGTTATTGCTTGGCTTGACTTAGTGACTTCTGATCACATCTCATCTGTTTGCATCACACCCATTTGGATTGACACCTAAAATACTACAACGACATGATTGGTGTTTTAGGACAATTGACTAAAAACCTATTATCAGTGGGCTTGGGTTGAAGAAGCATAAGTCGGAGTGAAGCTTGTAGATTGCTGAACCGGTTTCTGATGTGTAGATTGCTGATTGTAGCTCATATATCCATGTTGATCCATCTTCTCTAAAATGGCAAAACTGTCAACATGTGCAACATACTGAACTTGCGTTTTCCTTGTAATGTCAACGCTGTTGGTACTAATGCTAGAAGATAAGCTTTCAATCAACATTGTTGCATCCTCTGGATATCTTGACATGAAATTCCCATTACTAGCTTTCAATCAACTCCTCTAAGGAAGATACCTAACAACTGAACCTCACTGAAACAATGATGCGGGCAATCTCTCTGATATCCTCTGAATCTGATCCAAGCGGCTTTAAATGCTTCAGCTGCTTCTTGAGAGAAGGTAGAGATCTTCATTCTCAGCTCCTCGGACCTTGCATCATTATAAAAGTTGTTGAGAAAACTAACCTTTATTGCTTTCCAAGTTGTCGTCGATCGACACCATCGGCGATTTCTGGTATCAGGTTTCCCTGTTCATCTATTTTCTGACCCTTTTCATTGTATGTCTGACCAGCTCTGTCGCGTAACACTCCAACGGCATCAGGTACTACTATCAACATCGTGAGTTGCGTTTGAATTTCTTAAACTCCTGAAACACAAGAAAAAAAAGAAAAAAAACACGCAAGTAACAAAAGAAAAGAAAAGCTTAGCCTAAATTCTATACCTAATCTACTGGTAAATCGAAGAGAACTTCGGCAACGGCGCCAAATTTGATATGAGTCAAATTACTCTAATGACTATTCTCTCAAATAAAGAGGTTGTTATAGCACTTAGGGATTGAATTCCACAAAGTTCTCGGATCACACATTAGACTAACAGTTTCGAATAAAGCTAAACAGAAAATATTATAAAAGTAAAAGACAAGAAAGCAATTAAAAGTTGGCTTTAGATTCAGATGATTAAGATGTCAGGTTTAGAGAAATTCTCAGGAGATATCAGAATAGTAAATTTAGCAGTAAATTATGAATATTATCGAACCATTCTTGAACACAAATCACTAATATAAAGTAATTGGTGGTGTGCCGTGCTACTCACTATGCTTAATAGTATTGATTCCAACTCTCTTGTAAATCCCTAGAACTAAGCAAGCATTATAATCAGGTTTGATAAGTTCACCTAACTAATGGACGCTAGCACGCATCTAAATACTAGGCTCATCTTAGATAGTTCTAGTAATAAATACCTATGGTGGGTATACCTATTATCCTAAAATCAAGTTCTAGTTAGTTACTCTAAAACTAACCTTAAGAACAATCTAAGATGAAGAATTCTAAATATATTATCCTAACAGGGTTTTTGATCTACTAATTCATCCAAATCCCTAATGAGAATCCCTAAACCCAACAAGAGAACTACTGAAGCATGATCATAGAAGAACAAAACATGATTGAATAAGAAATCAATGATGAAATTAAAAAGAGAAAAGAGTTTAGAAGAATCTTCACTAAAGGGAGTCTCCATAGGGTTTTGCCCCAAAGTACAGAATAGAGAATAATAGTAAGGTCTAAACAATGACCATAAAAATCAATATATAAGTTCCTAAAACGTGATGGGCCTTCTTTAGAAATAAGGGAAAGTTCTGTACCGAATTTGGAAATCTGCAAAACATCAATAAGTTGTGCAATTCAATTACCGTCAGGTATTGGTGTCGCTCGACACCAGGGGTTGTGTCGATCGACACCTATGTTAATTTTCGTCTCCGGATTACTGCGGCAGCTTAAGTTGTCTGTTTTGCTCAAGAATGTTCCATAATCTTCAAATGCATCCCAACATTGTAAAGACCTAAAAAGACTAGAAAAGACTCTACAAATAACAAAAGACTCTAAAAACTATACATAAATCATAGCTAAAAGTAGTGAAAGGAACCAATATGAAGCTTCTAGGAGGAAGAACGACGACGGGAACATAGAGACGGTGGAGGAATCGCCGATGGCGACGATTTAGATACGTTAGAGGAATCACCGGCGAGACCGCGAGAGATTTAGGTCAACGGAAAGAAAAATAGAGTTTGGGGTTTACTCTTTAGCTTGGCGTTTTTTTCGGGTTAAGGTCGATGGAAAGGAAAAAAAAACATACATCTCTTTTATTAGGTTTTGTGAAAGATTTGTTTCCACCCCGAGAACGAGACCGAGCCAAACAATGAAGATCGATGGTCACCTCGGGGACAAAACGAATGATTGACTAGTTTTGCAGCCTTACTCTCTCAAGCTACTTCATTGTTTAGCTCGGTCTTGTTTTGCAAACTTACTCGCCAGTCACCCGTATCTGTCTCGTAACTGCGTACCAAAATCCCAACGAGGTGCCTCAGGGCGCGAGTGGTCAATTGGGAAAGAATGATCTTGTACGTGGTCACGTACTCAAGTATTTGCCTCGGGATCAGAAACCAAATGAAAAAATAGAACCCCTAGCACAATGTGAAGAAACCCTCGGGGATATCGTTTGCTCTTTCTCTCGGGTGGGAAGTCGATGGGTGACTATCACGCTGAAACCAATACGAGCCCTCAAGTCCCCGAGGGATGTCTTGGTATAAAGGGTTGAACCATGAGGTTCGGGTTTCTTCGCCTTTTTGGTTTGTTTTGTCTTTTGAGCCCGCGCTATTTCCAGCACATGTGCAGCTTGCAGAAGCTTCTCTGTTTCTTCTGGTGCAAAGTAGAGCTCTTCGATTTTCACCTTTAGAAGAACCTGAGGCTCGGGCGCATCCTGCCAACTCGAACCTCCAGCCTCGCCAATCGTTGGAGGATGGCTTTTCCTTCTCTGAAGCAACGGTTTGGTATCCTCGGGCAAATCATACTCTCGAGAGTAAATTCATATAAAAGGACTCGGTGTTAGTCCTAGAAACACATCCCGAGCCGATTGTGAAAACGCTTTGGGAACCGTCTATGTCGCCTCGGGAGACAATCAACTGAGCGCAAGGGACAGTCATCACCATGCCCCGTGCCAAAGTATACCGGTTACCCCGAAGTCACCTCTTGAACGATCAATGAACCAAGAGAAAGTACTCCGAGGCAAACATCAAGAATATCCGAAGCAGATACTTGTAAAATCCTATCACGATCAAAGGATCATTTTTAGGAAAACAGGATCATTTCTGATAATCTGAGAAATGATACGGAAGAATCTTCGAAGATAATATCAAATCAGAAGATTTTCCGAAGTCTTTGAAGAATAAGGAATTTTTCTTAGGCAAATATATCATGTATCCGACCAAAGGATAAATGGAAATCTTTTGAGAATATCGCTGGAGAGGCGATCTATCAGTAGTGTATAAGGAGTTCCAAGGACTTCACAAAGGAGGGACAAGAAAATGCTCTCAACTTCGGATAACACAATAGCACCGACTTTGAAGGCAGAAACACTTTTCCTATTTCAAATCCAAACACTTGTACGATTAAACACTTATTTTCATTAATAATATCAAAAACACCATCTGTGGTTAACAATCGATTATGTTGTTCTTTGAGATTCTCACAAAGTTTATTTTCTCGAACGAACCCTAAGTACAATTTCGATTGTGCGTTTTGACTTCCCCAAAATTCTAATTCATTTGAAGGTTTTGAGATTATTTTATTTCTATTTGAATTTTGTAAATAAGTTAGGAAATTTTAGTTTCTTTTAAGTGTGCAAGAAACTGAGGATAAATTTAGGTTTAAACTATTAGAAAAACCTATTTGACCAATATATTAAAATAAGAAATAGATCGACTAACTTTGTTGTAGATATACTTTTTCGAGTTTTCTTTTTTTTAATGAATATGTTACCAATCTCATATTGAAGAATGACTTAATGGATATTGTGGAGAAAAGAAATCAGAGATTTTATGCGGGAGTAGTTAGTTGAGATCACACAAAATAATCGAAATTTTAAAAACAAAGAATCAAGATATTTGCAAAATATCTTTCATTAAATATGATAAATCTTAAGAATTTAATTCAATAGCATTCTTCGGTAAATATTGTAGTAAACCCATTATTTATTTCCCAAATGTGTTCAAAAGAAAAATATAGATTCTTATATGTTCAAGTATTTATAATATTTGAAATTTTGTAAAGTTTTATATTATAAATATTTAAAACATTTTATAATATTTTAATTTTGAAAAAAGTTTGATTATTAATTATAGGATATTTAAATGTAAAAATCTCCAGAAAGGAATGGAGATTGATGATTATGGGTTTTAGCTATAAAGTTGTTGGTTAAAATAGACTATGCAGAGAAAATCATTAGAGCAAATTTCAGAATATGAAATAAATGAAAATAAGAAAAGCTGGAATTTAGATTGTGATTATGAATTTAAGTAAGATTTGCATCTACTGAGGCACAAATATTCGTTAAATTGCGTATGCTTATCTTGCGTATGCTTATCTTGCGTGAGGATCAATATAAATATGGTTAGTTGTGTTTAAATATAATCCTTGAGATTTTGTAATATATTAAAATTAATAGGACCGATAAAGGAAATAATTATTAGAAGTATTTTTAATGTAAAAGTCGAATTGTTTAAATTTGTTAAGACAATATCTGCTTGAGATAAATTTTGTAAGGACTAAAAAGAAATAAATATTTATTTGCTGGATTTTACAGTCAAAACTAACACGATATATATATATATATATCGTGTTAGTCTTGTTAATTAATTTTGATATAAACCAAAACTAAAATTGTCTTGTTTAGCCAACTAAAATTGTCACTTAATTAATATTCTGCAGCCGATCAGATCATTAACTTATATTACTAAACTAATGTTACAGCTACATTTATTGTACCTACAATTCAAATTTTAAAGCCCTAAATTTTATAGTAATTATGTGAACAAATATGCAACAAAAATTCTACAGAAATAAATTTATACATGTGAACACCCATTTTTCTCTCTAGATGGTTGCAAAACCTTCCAAATATCAAAGGAAAAAAGAAAAACAAAAAGCGACCTGAATGTCATAGTCATTGTCAGAATCTAACTCTGCGGCTCTGTGAGTAAATCTGAACAAAGTACTTCAAATAATTCTATCCTATTCCCAAAGGGACCTGTATTTCCTTTTTACAACCAAATTTTTTATCCAATTAAAACGCCAAAATTGAAGCGCATGAAAATGTTGGCATGAAATTAAACTTCTCCGTGTCTCTGGGTCTACCACATCATGTCTTTTAATCTCGCCCCCAAAAGTAGTTTTAACTTTTTCCTTAACTACTCTAAAAATGTATATGTGTAAATTATGACTTTTACTGAGTTCTTTTTTTTCATCTAATAGTTTTGATTAATAATTATATAGATATAGTTCTATATTCTAGTTAATTATTTTGTATGCCCCTAGTTGAATTAGTAGTTGAACTAGTATACTATGATAATGATAATTTCGTTTCTGCAATATTAAAAATGATAATTTCGTTTTAAATATTTATGCACTTAATACATTCTCAGATTTGCATAATTATTAGCAATATATATGATGTTGACAGGGAATTCCAAATAGATTCCATTTTGAAAGTTACAAAATGTTGAATGTTTCTTATGGTTTCTCTGAGTTTGTTACTCTCACTGTTTAGATGAGTCACTTCAATAATTCGATGCACAAGCTCACATTTATTTTTGATAAAAAATATATAATATGGTATTTATATTCTTACACAAATTCGAGAGTGGATTAGGCAAACGCTGATAAATGAAAAATTCTAGTAAATGGATGAATAGTTAGGTTGATAAATTGTATAGTTGTTATTATATATAGCAAATTAAAGAAAAGTACTGTAATATGGATGAAAAATATAACACTTTATTTAATAAATAATAATAAAAAAACTTTACCATCATCACTTATTTATTCTCAACCAAAATCACAACTCTAGTACATTTAGAGTTGTCTCCCTTTAAAATCAATCTAACACCAATAGGTAAAAGCTGGTGAAGACCTCCATTAATGCCCCCATTTTCCTCTCTATTACTTTTTACATATGCACCTATATATATAGAGACAATCATGTTCTCTTCTACATTCTCATTTCATAGCAAAACACCAAAACAGAGTTCACAGAAACATATTCAAAGATTTTTCACAAATATTACCATTTTAAATCTATAAACAATGACGAACTCGGTGGCTAAGTTGGCACTACTAGGGTTTTGCATTCTGCAAGTGACGAGCTTACTTGTTCCGCAAGCAAATGCTAGGGCTTTCCTTGTGTTTGGAGATTCTCTCGTTGACAATGGTAACAATGACTTTCTTGCTACCACTGCTCGTGCCGATAATTACCCTTATGGTATCGATTTCCCAACTCATCGTCCTACGGGCCGTTTCTCCAATGGTCTAAACATTCCAGATCTCATCAGTAAGCTTTTAATTTCTTGTTCCCCAAGAAAATGAACACTCAACGTTACCAAAATTACATTAATAATAACAATGATCTTTTATAGGTGAACATTTGGGTCAAGAGTCTCCAATGCCGTACCTTAGTCCAATGCTGAAGAAGGACAAACTCTTAAGGGGAGCTAACTTCGCCTCCGCGGGTATTGGAATCCTTAACGACACCGGAATCCAGTTTGTAAGTTCAACCGGAATAAATCTTACCATCGAGTTAACGGCATTCTTAAAATCTTGATGCTAAGAGGTGTTTTGACAATTTGAATGCAGCTGAATATTATTAGGATCACAAAGCAGCTAGAGTACTTCGAGCAGTACAAGGTTCGAGTAAGCGGGTTGGTCGGAGAAGAAGAGATGAATCGGCTCGTGAACGGAGCTCTTGTCCTAATAACACTTGGAGGCAATGATTTCGTCAACAACTACTACTTGGTCCCTTTCTCTGCAAGATCTCGTCAATTCTCTCTTCCTGACTACGTTGTCTTTGTCATTTCTGAATACCGCAAAGTCTTACGGGTTAGTTTATTCATTTACAAGCTATTTCATCACGTATGGCTTATTCAAACGAAAAGGAACAATAGCTCTTTATATAAAAAAAATGGTCCTAATATGAAATATCTCACTATCTCCTCTAAATTTCATCAATACTTCGCCATTACTAGTTACTTATTTGAATTAATAGTATGATACATGTTGAAACTTCATTATCTCTTATATAATTCAAATTGTTTTGTAGAAAATGTACGATTTGGGTGCTCGACGTGTCCTTGTGACTGGAACAGGACCAATGGGTTGCGTCCCGGCCGAGCTGGCGCAACGTAGCCGCAACGGCGAGTGTGCTACCGAACTCCAACGAGCCGCGTCACTATTCAACCCACAACTAATTCAAATGATAACAGACCTCAACAACGAAGTTGGATCTTCGGCCTTCATTGCCGCTAATACTCAACAAATGCACATGGACTTCATTAGCGACCCACAAGCATATGGTACTTGTTCTTATTAATTTGTCCCTCATAATTAATTTTATAGATTTTCTTTTCTAAGAAAAGGAAAAAAAACAATTAAGTAAAATAACAATATTCTAAAACAAGGTAATATTTGATTGAACATCAAGTTATATATGTCTTTAGTTTTGAGAATATATATATATATATTGATTTTTCCTAAATTTCATTGATAAATCATAAAGATTTCAGTTTATTTTAGTTGCGACGATGTATTGAATAATTAAAAAAAAATACGAAAATATATTAAACTTAATGTTATACGTTTTCAAATTGTAGTTTATTTTTAATATACCGAGTTTGTTTTCATTTTAGTTTAAATTTTACGTCCGCTCCTCGAATTGACTTAGTGATTTACGATCTAATCTTTGGCAGGATTCGTCACGTCGAAGGTAGCTTGTTGTGGACAAGGGCCGTACAATGGGATAGGGCTATGCACTCCATTATCAAATCTTTGCCCAAACAGAGATCTCTTTGCCTTTTGGGATCCTTTTCACCCATCAGAAAAAGCAAGTAGAATCATAGCTCAACAAATCCTCAATGGCTCTCCTGAATACATGCATCCCATGAATCTTAGCACCATCCTCACCGTTGATTCCATGACCTAAGCTTCTATTCCTCATCTATCCCAAATCCACTTTATGCTTTGTTTTTGTTTTGCCTTTCTCGTTTATTATATATTTTTACATTGGTGCTTTAATTAGTTTCCTTGAGTTATGTTGTGAGTTTTGTGTTGTTCATCAATAATTAGTCACCAATTGTGAGCTGAGAAGTAATATTCAACAATCTTACGAATGTTCACTATCATTATTTTTTGTTCAATCTTTTTATTTAAATTTGTATTAACTAGTTATATGTTTTTAGTGGAAGCATTCACTAAACAATATAAACATAGATACAAATTCAAACAAACACCCGACGAAGCCTATCCCCACTTCATACCGAAGTGGAAGGCTTTCTCTCGGCGATGAGGTGTATGATTGAAGTTGATAATCAAGATGTAGCGTTTTTTCAGACTGTTCAGATTTGGTGAAGATTGTGTCTTCTCCAACCGAATGGTCAGCGTTCTTAGTGTATCTGAAGGAGATCTAAATCGACAATGATGAATTCTCTTATTTTTCTTTATTTTTAATTTCTTTTTGTACGAATATAAAAACGGATTTTTAGCACGAAACATTCGTACCAAACCGTATCATGTCACTTATATAAATAATATTCCTCATAAATGGTTCGTTTGAGTATCATTAATTAAGCGGATGACAAACAAAAAAGAAAGAATTCAAACAGTCACGTGGTCGAGCCGGCCCTAAGGGCAGCCAAATAAAACAATTGTATGAAGCCCCTATTTTTGTGGGTCCCAATTAGGATTTTGGTTTTTTTTTTTTTTAGTTGTAGTATGTAACTACGTAAATAAATGTTACATACCTAAATAAAAACAAATATGACTAAAAGAAAAATAAAATTATTGTTTTAGTGTGAATCCTTAGAAAAGTTAAATCACACTTCACTTTTTAATACATTTTATCAAACAAAATAAATTAAATGAATATAAAAATTATATAATAATACAAAATATTAAATATAGAATTATATTATTGGGTCCCCATTTTGTTTTGTATGTGGCCCCAATTTTCTCCGGACTGGCCAGTTAGTTGTCCTTACTAAATGATACTCAATTCGTTGTTAATTTGGACATTTTAGTATCCACCCACTCAAACTAAAAAGCCATTCTTTATCCTAATTCAGATTTGAGGCCCATTTAACTCTTTAATATACAATATAACTTTTTTTCTTAAATTTTTTTAACTAATATACAAGCGTTGAGCGATCTCTAAGATTCATAGCTCAAATCAATACAAGTAATAAGGCAATAATCGAATATTTCCGATGTTTTAGAATTCAAATCTAGGATGGATGTCTAAAATATTAGTGAGAAGCTCAAAACTGAGCTTGGTGAAGGATTGTGATTGGGCCCAGTTGTTCAGCCCTATAACAACATTCAAACCGAAAGGCCCATCAAGCCCACTCAACAACTTGTCACAAAAGACAAAAGAATTGATGAAGAGAAACAAGGACGAAACAGAGCCGTTGCAAAAGGAACAAAATTGCAGGAAAGGACAATGACTCATATTGAGACAAAGAATAGTTTCAATGCCCTAAGCTTGTTACCAAACAATGCCAATGTGTAAGGCAACTAGGGTTTTACAAGAGTTAGCTTTAGTATAAATAATGAACTATGCCTCTTGTAATGCTTTAAGCAAGAAAACTTAATACAAAAGTTATAATCGTTCTTCACGGTTTTACTAAAGTTTACATAAAACACTTATGTAATCTTAACATATCTCTAACAACTTAATTAGTCCACTTTCCTAGTCATGCAAAAAAAAAAATTGTCTTAAACGTGTTCTTTCTGTGTGTGCTTATGGACAAAATTTGGCTTGTAAAGAGGTGGGAAGTCGAGAGTAAACATTTTTAGAAACGTAAGTATTCCTCCAAAAGGTTGGAAAGTAAAAAGGTTGGAAGTCGAGAGTAATAAATTTCCAACTCAAAACCTATTTCAAATATATAGATTAGCTCATGCTTTCTTATGATAGTCATCTATACTCTTTTGAGCATGCAACATACATGTTTAAATCAGATTTTACTATCCAATAAATGGTCAATATTTGTTAGATAATTTGTAGTGACAGAAATTTGAATATAGTTTCGAATGAAATGGGGAACACAAAACGAGTTTATTATTCAAAACGAATCAAAAGTGAAGACAACATGAGCTTACATTTATTAAGGGGAAGCAGTGAAGCTTTGCCCTTGATGTTTTATTTGGATTCAAAAGAAACTTACCAGACACCAGTTTACCACACACACACACACACACACACACACATGTAATGTCCTTATCACACCGAATGAAAAGAAAAGTTACACTTGGTAATTATATATATGAGGTTTATTTTGAACCTCTTTACGATTTGTAGCAATGGCAGTGAGCCGGGACTCCCTCAACACGTCCAGCACAAACTGGTGGACTCTTGTAGAGAGCTACACAACACGCTAAGCAATCAGCATTTGAACCTGTAAACGGCTCCGGCCCGCACTCGCCTAAGAACGTGAAGCATGCAGCATCGCTCTTCAGGATTTCTACATTTTGACATTTCAGTCAATTCATCAGCAAAAGATTATTATGTAAATGTAACTTTTTTGCATATACATATACACACAAAGTATAATAGAGATTAGAGAATAAATTCATACCGGTGGAAGCCACCAAAAGAACCAGCAAGAGAACGATGAAGCTAACGGAGTTGAGGTTCTTTGCCATCTCTTTAATGCTTTGCGTTTATTAAGACTTATTTTTTTGCTCTTTCAATTTAATATTTACTTCGATGAGACAAATCCATATGTGTAGTGATCTATTTATAGTCAAAATTTTGGTAGATTTGTTATAATTGTTTAATATCCCCCTCTTTTCTTTAAAGTTTTCTCTTATTGAGCAAGTTCATAATGTCGCCACAATTGTGTATTGGCGCCTTTTCTGTAACATTTTATTTTCCACTAGACGTCTTCTTCTTATCACGGACTTGTTTTAAATAATCAAGCAAAGGGAAAGTCGTTGTTGTCTTTATCGTTATAACTCATTTTATATACCCATTTTTAATTTAGTTTAATCAACTACTGTTTGAAAAATGATAATGTTGTTGTCTTTGACAGAGTGAGCACGAATCTTGGCAACTTTTTAATCATAAAATAAAAATGATTTGGCTTCATTAGTTCATTAATAAAGTTTAGGGTTTCAGCAGCATTGCAGTTATCATGGCGACACTATCTCGTTTTTTTTTTAACATTTCCGTAGTATGTGTTAACTTCTATGCATGTCAAAACGAAATAGCAAGGGATTGTCTTACAGAACCTAAAAAATCTCGTCTGCCTTTTATCTTAAGTTTCACATTGTTTTTATTTATTTTTCTGGCAAGGTAAACTAATAACCTATTTTATCTCTAGTTGATAAAAAGTTTTTTGGACACAAAGGTGCAAGCTTAGTCTCTAGTTATTTATAGGATATTTCGAACGGATGAAATCGTCGGAATAACGTCGGAAACAGCCGTATTCGACGAATTTTCAACGACATAAATTGGTCGATTTTATCTCGTTGGAAATCTGAATGTCGTTGCAAACGTGTTACAAATTACCGACGGGTTTTCGATGAGGTATTTTCTGACAATTTCTCTACGCTATTCTGACGATAACATTGGTTGCGAAACCGGTTGCAGTGCGAGAATGGGAAACATGTCGTGCAAAATCCGTCGGAATATCATTACAAAACTGTCGAGAATTTCCGACCGTTTATGTATCGTTGGAAAGTCTGTCGAAAAAGGCTTTGTTCTCTTGCAGTGCTATGGTCCTGCTGAATGAATTCAAATAACTATTTTAAGGCTAAAATCAAATCAGCCATAATGATAACTGAAAACATACTTTTGAAAAAAGGAAATTAGCCACATGCTAAGCTGAACCATCTACATCTTTGCACAATCTGTTTTTTTAAATGACAACGATTTGGAAACAGTGTCGTATCCAACAAGAAAGTTCTTCTGCGCCACATTCCCGTATTTCCCATCCCTAGTAATCAAGTTCAAGCCAAAGGCAAAGCAAACCAAATCATCTGAGACTTAAAAAAATGAATTATAGGAATCAAGCTTCACATCTGCTCCATCGAAATGCATAGTAATCACTGGGAATTTCAGATCTGCGGTTGCATTATAACAAAGGCTCGAACCGATTCTTTCATCTTTCGACCTCTCTGCATCGATTAAAGACGCAACAGCACTCTCAATCTGGAAGTAATATTTCCCAGGTAACAGAGTTAGAGTTGTGCCCGAATCGATGACCATGTTTCCTTTGATATCGGAGCCTGGGGTTGGCATATTCTTGCTTCCCACGGTAATAGATTTTAGGGTTATAAAATAGAAGGTCTCTGGAGACTTCACGACCAAAGGAGTTGAGACAGTTCCCGGTCCCGACACAACCGCATTGGTTCCGAAACTGATCTTGCTCGTTTGATCATTTTCAGGTACCAAGCAGTATGAGAATTTACCTTCGATGGAATCTCCGAGTTGTTTAATGAGCGAAATCGCACCACCACCAAGTCCAACGATTCCAGAGCTCTTGTTTCTAAATGTTACAGCGTTTTCGTGACCACAACCGATGATAATATTCTTAACCTGCACGGGACGGTTATCGGTGGAGCCGAGCGTTAAGGTATCCACAGCGACATTACCCCGTGAGTATGAGTTATCCCCGTAATTCATTGAGTAAGAGCAAGTGTTGTCTTTTTTGGAACAAGAAGCATCATCTTTTTAGAGCCCTACATTGGCTTGAGGGGCAAGAAACGTCTTTGTATGTGGAAGACGCTTTAGGGTCAAACAGAGGATCAACTTGAGTGTAACAATCATCGCATGGTTTGCACTGGGTCCAGATGAGATCACTTCCGGTGTCAGCGGCCGCCATGATTGGGACGGGAGGTGTCCCAAGGGATACGTTCATGAGATATATACAGAAATATTTGGTGATATCAGTTTGTGGTGCGTTAAGTGATGCATCCTTTTCAAAGAGATTACTGAAATGGGAAGCACGGTTAAAGGATCGGTGGATAGCGTTTCTCATACGTTGGGAAGGGGTTTCCGCCGGGTTATAGAATGGCGATTTAGGAGAATCGCGGTGGATCAGATCCGCGGTGAAGCCTAGTTTTGGTTTGGCGTTTGCGTTTGAGAAAATAGGAGAAGAGAATAAACATAGAAACAAGAGAAGTGAAGTGAATAGAGAGGCCATTTTCTTAGATTGTAGTTTAAGTGATTGCCTGAATGGTCAGTTTTTACTTTTGACAATCTGATGAGTAATATTTATAAGGTCAATTGGATAAGGATTCATAAATGGTAGTACATGATGAGATTCTTACATTTTTAGTAAATTATATACAAATTGTGTCATTTACATTTAGAGAATCTGATAAATAAGAAACAATAAAAGCGAAGATTTTCTCATTTTAATGCATATAACTTTTCCTTTTATTTTTTTTGACCAGGATTGTACCATTCATCCTTGTTATGTTTATCTACAGCTGGATTTTTATGATTCATGATCTAATTTAGGCCATGTATCATCCACCTAGATATGTACAATGTATGATTTTTATGAAATATAAAATATATTTATTTCTTATAAGATATATTTATTTTTTATAAGAAACTTAAGAAGAAAAACTAATTGAATTATTTATAAATAATAGTATAATATTTTCAAAATATTTCTATAATCCATAATCCCATTGAATATAGTAAAATATAGAACACATCAAAATAGAATAGTAGGACCAATATAATTCCTTAAAAGCAATATTGAATTAGAATCACATTCATCTGTTTCTTATAAGTATTTCATCACAATAATATAATAGACACAAAAGTAGTATTTCTAGATTTTATTAGTAAAATGAAAAAAAAAACTAAATTTTGAACAAAATTATAGAATTGTCTTGTCATATTTGGTTTACATCATAGAGATGATTATAAACTAAAACAGAGTATAGAGATGGACAAGAAAATAGTTACCGGAGATAAGGTTTTCATGATTTTAATTGTGATTGAAAATTCAAGGAAATACAAAGCATCACCAAAAGAACAAAAGGTCGAGAATTTAACTCTCCCTTGAAAAGATACACTACTACATGTGAATTAAAAAAATTCAAAAGAACTAAGGCTGAAACTAAATCAGCCATTATTGTAATTGTAAACACAATTTTGAAAAACATGTTGAGATGAAACAACTACATCTTTGCACAATCTGTTGGCTTAAATGACACCGTTTTGGAAACAGTGTCGTATCCAACAAGAAAGTTCATCTGCGCCACATTACCGTATATGGAGAAACTCGGGCTTCCGCGGAAGGCAAAGCAAACCAAATCCTCCGAGACTTGTACAAAGGCATTGGAGGAGTCAAGCTTCACATCGGCTCCATCAAAATGCATAGTAATGACTGGAACTTTTAGATCTCCGGTTGCACTGTAACATAGACTCAAACCGCTTTGTGGATCTTGCTTCTTCTCAGCATCGATAGATGATGCAACCGCATCCTCGAGCTCGGAGTAGAATTCTGTAGGTAATAACGTTAAAGTTGTGCCTGAATCAATGATGATGTTTCCCTCGCTGCTTCCAGAATCTGAGCCTGAGTATTGGATTTGCTTGCTTCCCACGCTAATGGATTTTAGGGTTAGATAATAGAAGGTCTCTTGAGACGCCTTTGCGATCAAAGGAGTTGAGACAACTCCTGATCCCGACACGATGGCATTGGTTCCGAAGTTGATTTTACTCGTTTGATCATTTTTGGAAGTTAGAGGTACCAAGCAGTATGAGAATTTACCGTCGATGGAGTCCCCAAGTTGTTTGATAAGCGAAACCGCACCACCACCTAGTCCGACGATTCCAGAGCCTTTCTTGTTAAACGTTCCAGCGTTGCTATGACCACAACCGATAATAATATTCTTAAGCTGCACAGGGCGGGTATCGCTAGAGCCGAGCGTTAAGGTATCCACGGCGATGTTACCCTTTGTGTATGAGTTATCCCCGTAAGACAATGAGTAAGAACAAGTGTTGTCATTTGTGGAACACGAGGCTTGACTTTCTAGGGCAGTACATTGGCTTGAGGAGCAAGAAACGTCTTTGTATGTGGAAGACGCTTTAGGGTCAAAGAGAGGATCAACTTGAGTGTAACAATCATCGCATGGTGCGCACTGCGTCCAGAGGAGATCACTTCCGGTGTCGGCGATGGCCATGATCGGGAAAGGAGGTGTTCCAATGGATACGTTCATGAGATATTCACCGCTATTTGAGGTGAGGTCAATCTGTGGTTGTGGTGTGTTATCCTTTTCAGTGAAATGGAAAACACGGTTAACGGATCGGTGGATCGCGTTTCGTAGACGCTGGGAAGAGGTTTCCATCGGGTTATAGAACGGCGATTTAGGAGAATCACGGTGGATTAGATCCGCGGTGAAGCCTAGTTTTGGCTTAGCGTTTGCATTTGAGAGAAAAAGTGAAGAGAGTAAACAAAGAGACAAGAGAACTGAAGAGAATAGAGAGGCCATTGTTTTGATTTGTAGTTTAAAGTGTATAGTGAGGTTTTACTTTTGACAATCTAATGAGTACATATTTATAAGATTAATGAGATGGTGGTTAATAAATGATAATAGATAGTGAGTTCTTACGTTTTGAGTAAGTTATCTACAAATTATATCATTTTGTGTTCAGAGAATCTGACGTATTAAGAATAAATAAAAGTGAAGATTTTCTCATTTTGATGCATATATTTATTTCTTCACGAGGAGTGTACCATTCATTCATATGGACGTGTTTATGGTTTGCTTATATCTCCAAGTTATTTTATTTCTAAATGCTTACATATTTTCTTCTTCTTTAATTATATCCTAGATTCTTCATTAAAGTATTCAACGAATGTAACCGGATATTTTCGTAATATAAGGATTCTTGATCTTCTAATTTTGGTCATGTATCATTTACTTAGGTGTGTACAATGTGTGACTTTAGGTAAAAAATATTCATTTACTGACTCATTTTCGATCCGTGGCATGTACAGAAACAATTAACTTTTAATGTTTGTTAAATCAGTCTATTTTTTTAAAAATGGATTTTAGTTTAAAAATATCAAGAAATTGACAGAGAATCATTTGAAAATAATTTGAAGATCAGTACCTAATAAATTTAATGATAAATTAATGTATTCATTATCTATCTCAATAATGTATATATATATATATATAT